>CAJVPV010000778.1:0-18996 GCA_910591835.1 Acaulospora morrowiae | reverse complement strand
GAGAAACAAGAATAAAGAAGTCTCCAGTCTTTCCATTATCTCTTTGGCTTCCCACTTCTTTTTTCTCAAGCATGCTTCTTTTTTTCTGGTTTTTCTGGGGAATTTTGTCTACCTCAGTTTGACCCTGAATTTTTTGGTCACACCGGATTTCCTGAAAGATGATTGGTCAAGGTCATGGATTGGTGGATCATGTCAGCTACAGAAAAAGTAAACAAGACATGTACTCCTCACATATTCCCAATCACACAACATCAAACTGATAATGTAATTGGTTTTTGAAAGAGTTGAACGGTTTCAAGTTGAAGTTGTGAGAAGAAGAGGAGTGACATCTTTTTGTTCCTATTCTTTTATTTTCTTTTTTTCTTCCCTATTTTTCTTAAGGACAGAAAGTAGCAACAAGGTCTAGGTCCTATCCCAATCTGGTAACAAGTTGAAGTACCAATATCTATCCTGGAAATGGTTGGAGAAAGGGATCTTGAAACTATCCACTAGTTGAGTGAAGCTATAATTTCAAAAGACATGGCTTGGGAGAGAAATCAACAATAGAAAACCAACATATTTTCTGGTTAAAAGTCTTTAAGCATAAAGTTTCAAGAAATACTCTCCTAGAAATGCCCTTAAGTATTCTTGGACATCGACTATTTCATTAGAAATTAAACAGTTTAACTGGTCACAGGTGGTGAGAAGTAGGAATCCATAAGGGGCTTGGGTTTTAAGTTCACTGAAATAACCTTTTCAATGATAGTTAGAATAGATTATAGCTTTTTTTTTTTTTCTCTTTGTCAAAAAATTCCTGTTTTATTTCTTTTTCCTCTTGCATAGTTCCTACAAGAGAGGGTAACACAATTTGGATTTATGGTCATGACTGTGGAGGTGATTTGCAGGTGCTGATCCTATTAAAAATTTGGGATCTTAATCTTATCCTTTAGGGAAACAATATATCACCCCATAAATTGCATCTAGAGGCTTTGGCTAAAGACAAATGAGTTGGGTCAGGGAAATTTGTATTTTGTATATATTCTTATGCATATAATGGTTTGCTATGATTTAATAAATAAATGACACCAACCTGATTGCAGGATTAAAAAAAAAAACTAAGTTAAATAAACAATAAGATCTATAATAATAAAAATTATATTTTTAGAAAAGTTTCTTATTTGACTATAAGAAAAAAACTGAAGTTTACTAAATTATTTAATTATTAATATATATTTGGATATAAAGAAATTCTGATATAGTTGATATTATTATTATTATATTGAAAAATTAGTTTAAACAAATTCAGTTTTTGTTTTCATATTTTAATAAAATTTAATTGGATAATTGAAAAGCAATAATTAAACCTGTAGGTCTATAACACAGTGGTTAGTACTTCACAGGTCAGATCACAAGATACCAGTTCAACTTTAGGTGAAGGTAGTTGAATAAAATAAATATGATATCCAGCACCATCACCTGTCAAGTGTCATTTCTCAATACAAGCTGATTCACATGCAGATCCCATAGGCAATGAGATTGTAATTATCAATAAAAAGGTGTTGTGGTACAACGATCATCCAGTTGGTGATATGATGATTGTCGGAAGTAGCAAAAAGAAGTGCAAGATTATCGGTTCCAATGTGAAAAAAGACAATAAAAGAATTGATGATCATTTTCCTATTGGTATAAAAAGTGTCCTCCTATGAAAAGCCCTATTCCAATCCAGTAATACATTGGCTTGCTAGTTATTTATCCTGGAAAGACAAGCCAGAAAAGCAAGAAGTTCTTGGTCATGCATGGATAATTAAATAAGAAGATGATAATTACGAATAGAAATAAAATTAGTGTCAAACAAAGAAATGAAATAGATAATACTTGTGTAAGCAAGCAGGGTGGCAGACTATATCCAGATAGTTTAGGCTTGTAGGTAGGTTCTAGTTAATATGCGATTAATATAGTATAAATTTAGACATATTACATATGTAATAAATTATCTATGTTGATAAAACTAGAACATTGTCTCGCCTTAGCAGTTTAAAAAAAAAAAAAGCAATAATTATTTAAAGAAGATAAAATAATTTTGATTTTTTGAATAAAAAATTTTAAGAAATTTGAGATGGCACAACAAATATTATTAATAATATTGTACATAAAAATTGACTTGAAACAAATATTAGATTCAATAATTTTGTTTAAGTATATTTCTGAAAAAGTGTTTAATTTAATAAATATAATAGTATTGTTATTAAAATTTTTAAAAATTTTATTAACTTTGTATAGATACAACCATATATTATCAATATTTATTATTATTTATTAGTTTTAGTTATATTTTCTATAGAATACTTTTTTCTTTTCTTCAAAAATTCTATATAGTTTTAAATGGTGAAGCAAATTCAAAGTGCTGTAGCTCAAAAATCAAGTTTCGAAGCTTCTTTGAAATTCAAAGTAACTATTTGCAGAAAAACTATATGAACAACTTTTGTTAAGATTTCAAAAGTGATTGTCTTACTAATATTTGAGTAATTTGCTTTTTCTCTTATGGATATGAATTTTCTTTGATAATTATTCTAAATGTAACAAATAATTTTCTAGCCAAATCTTTTGTGCAAATAGATGAACTGCATATAAATAATTAAATTAGAAGTGATCTACAATTGATCAAAACATTATAAAAAGGCAGCAATTTCCCCCAGCTATGAAAAAAAGGACAATTATCATAATTATAAAATTCTGAATTCTTGTATTTTCTTTAATTTTCTTTTAATAAAATTATATTTATTCTGTATTTTTCTTTTATATTTTTCTATTGTTTTTTTATTGAAATTCAATTTTTATATATTGTTATCTTTTGATTCCAATATCAGGACAGAGTTGTGAAATTGACTGAAACAATAATTTTGAATTGTTCATATTAATTTGTTTAATAGTGTTTGAAACAAAACATATGTTGAATAAATTAAATTATTAAGAATTGAAAATTATTTTTATCATTAATTTTGAAGTTTGTCAAGGAAGGAACTGAAGGTTTCAATATATTTGATTTGAATTTTATCTAATAAGAGTAAAAAGAATATAAAAAAATAAAAGAAAAGAAAACTACTATATTATAAGTTTTTTTATACAATTAAAAAATAAACAAGATTTTCAAACTTAAATAAACTTTAATAAAAAGTTTTATTTCAGCATATTAGTTGTTTTGAATATATATATATATATTTTTAGTAGGTAAATATCATTTCTTTATTTGGTTTGTATATAATAGGGTATATATCATGAAAGAAACAATATTCCCCATGTGTTAATACAATAAGTTAAATATTAGCTTGCCTACAGTAACCATATAACTAATATTGAAAAGAAAATTTAAAACAATATATTTTGTCAAATGGTACCAAGCAGCTATGAATATCTATTCAGTATTAGAAGAAGTAAAATTAAGGTTAGCGGCTAATTATTTTAAATGTTTTTAAGTTTTTGAGTTAAATTTCATTTGTAATAAAAAGAATAAACCATTTTTTTTTAACAAAAATTATTATAAAAATTTTTTTTAGCTAAACAAATATAATTAAAAGTTTTTTTATATTGTATATACAGTTAGGAACAAAAAAACTACATTTTTTTTCAATTAATATTTTTAATTATAATTCAATAAATAATTATTTAAATATTATGAAATTTTACAAAAATATTTTTTAGAATATAAGAAAAAAAAGATATAAATTTTATTAAAAAATATGTATTCATTTAATTTTTGTTTTATTTTAAATTTAGAGAAGTAAAATTTATTTTTAAATTAAAATTATTTTAAAAATTATTATTTAAAAAAATTATTATAAAAAATTTTAATAAGTTATTTTATAAAAAGTGCTTAAATAAACTTTTTTTTTAGATTATAAAGAATATATATATAAATTTTTATATAAAATAAATAAATTTTTATTATATAATAAATAAAAATAACATTTAAATTATTTTTTTTATTTAAAAATTACAATTTCCATCTATATTAAATTTATATTAAAAAATAATTAAAGTTTTGATTAATTATTTTTTTAGATATTAAATTTAAATTTAAAAAAATTTTTAACAATATATTTTATAAAAAATCTTTAAGTAATCTTTTTTTTTAAGTTTTAAAGAATATATATTAAAATTTTTATATTATTTAAATAAGTTTTTATAAAATTATAATAAAAATATTAAAGGTGTTTTTTTTTATCCTGGACTGTATATTAGCAATATGTATTGGATATACCATAAGATAGAGTTTTGTTTTTTTTTAGATTTTTAATTTATTTTTAATGACTTTGATGACAATATAATATAATAATATTTAAACAGTAGATTCAATATAAAACCTGTCATTAAAGTTGTCACCAAAGTTGTCATCAAAAATTTTTCAGTGACAGATAGCATACCGATAGTATATATATAACATACTTGATAGCATATATATAATATGCTCAATAATATAACTGGGTAATATTTTATGATTATTATATTTTTTACTAAAACAGATTTTTTATTAGGACATGAGCAAATTCATTTTAATTATATTTTAAGATAGTAAATATGATTGATTACATATTTGATAGCATATATCTGATAGCATAATTGATAGCATATCTGATAGTATTTGCACAATATATTTCATATACAGATTTGATAACATATACCCAATAACATGACTCGACAGTATAATCAGATTTGTATATATAGCATAATCAGATTTGTGTATATACATAACCAGATTTATGTATATAGTATAATCAGATTTGTATATATAGTATAATCAAATAGCATGTATATAATATATACGATAGCAAAACCTGTGGGTCTATAGCACAGTGGGTAGTGCTCCCAGGTTTCCAAATGCATGTTCCTAGTTCAATACCTACAGGGGACAAACGCAAAAATTCATCTGTATGCAGGTTTACTGATTTTTCTACATATGGAGTATCCAAACATCTGGATCTTGACTAAATTCAGTTAGGCTGCATGAAGATGGGACCTCTGGTCTTTCTGACGATTGCGGGCTGAAAACAGGTCGAATCAGAAAAGGTTGCATGAGGAAAGGCTTCTGGTCTAACTCTGATAAAAGCCCACAAACTCCCCTGGCACAGTAGACTCTGTAGCACAAAAAAGACGCTCTAGCCCGAGGCTATCCCAATCTGGCGCTTGCTTAAAAGAGGGTTGTGATTCTCGGGTCACAAATCGAAGCCGCAGGTGGTGACAACGAGTATAATACCTTCTTCGAGGTCTTGGACGAAAAGTATTGAACGGATTATCTGGGTGTCCTAATCAACCCTGAAAGGTATACGCTCCAAATGACAACCGCCAGAATCTAGATTAGATTAGATAGTTTATAAAGTTAGTGGTAACACTTCTATCTCCTAAAGATTCCACCCGGTGTGTGAATCCATCCCAGTGTGGTTAGCTCGTATAACCGGGTAAGACTATAGGTTAGAAGGTTGAGGTTAACTTAAATGGACCTTGCAATCATGTAATTGAACATAAAGTATTCAATAAAGATCATGTGCTGCTGCATCTTTACACCCAAAAAAAAAAATAATAATATATATGATAGCAATTAACATTTCTGATAGCAATTATACAACATATATTGATGGAATTTTCCAATAACATTTATGTATATATATCAATGGCAATTGCGTATATATATTAGGCTCTACAAATGATGAATTATGATTGAATACATTGTTGATATATTTTTCTTGCCATGTCAGAAACTAGCCCCAATCATCAAACTAATATATAAATAATGATATTGAATTTGATATTATAAAAAAACATAGAAGAGATAGACCAGTGCAATATAACTTAACTCGGGAAGCATTCTATAATCAAAATCAATTTTAATCGTCAAATTAGTATATAGGTAATATTATTGAATTAGATTTCTAAAGAAATTCAAACTCAATATAGGGGCAGTTATCGATTACTTTCGAATGTGACCAAAATTACTTGAATAATGATAGTGGCTAACTTTTGATATTAGATTATATGCAAACTACCATAACCTACCTCGGAAAGCTCTTTATATTCGAAATCAAATATAGTCACCATATACTATACAATTTTAGAAGCTTTAAAACATTATATAGAATAGTCACCTACTAACTAGTATAACTTAACTCAGAGGATATCTTAGTTTTAAAATCAACTGTAATCACTAAATTGATATACATTGCATTATATGTGATCTGATAATAGAAATCGACCAAACCACTGTTTTGATATATGTGGGTTTAATTGTAGCCTGATGACAAAAATTAGTCACTATCATTATAGAACCAAAATTATAATATAGATTATACTAATATGGCTAAAATTATAAGATCAACTACTTTCGAATATGGCCAAAATTATGAGATCGATTATTTTTGAATATGATTAAAATTATGATATAGACCAAATTATAACCTAAGCTAAGTGAAAACAATATAATTATGTTGTTCTCACTGCTTGGATGGCACTTATCTCTTTCTTGTGAGACTTTGTATGCAGCTGGCAATTACAAGTATGAGAATATTTTTAATTCTTTTTATTACCTTTTATTATTCACTTTTTTAAATTCTCTTACTTCTTCTAGGTAGCTTTTTTTCCTCTTTGGAATTTTTACTCCCTAGAACTATAATTATTTATCTTCACTATACCATTATAACCTATTACTTTAAACATTTTGAAAATGGTTCTATTCTATTAAAGATAGTAGGCTTTCTTCAATAGAAACTTATTTTTGAATACTTTAACCAATAGATTCAAACTCTTTATTATTTTTAATCAAAAAATTATGGTTTTCAAAAGATTGGCAAAAGATGATTGTGCCATATTGGATACTAAGCCATCAATATTAATAGAATCATGGTCATCAACCTCAATTGGCATGACAAACTTCATAGCACAATATATTAATAGGAAACAAATCAATACTGATTGTGGATATGGATACTAATATTTTAGTTACTCTTATAACAGTTTATACTATTTATATATAAGGAGTTGCACCTTGTTTGACAGTTTTTTCTCTATATTTAGCAGCTTAAGCCAACTGAATCCTTTTGGAATATCTACTAAGAGAATCTTGGAATTACATTCACTTGATTATATAACTTTTAGATTTGATAGTTTGTATTAACCAAGAAAATTTGGAGTATTTACTAGGAAAGTATATATATATTGTAAACACACTTTGTAACTTTAAGCTGCATAAGCAAAAGATATAATATAACAAGGTATTAATGTGTATTCTTATCAAAATTCGATCTCAATATAAATGGATTACATGAAGCATATGGTTTAAACTGAAAACAGAAGTGCCATTCTTTGATAATCCTACCTAATATATTAATATATCCAAATGGTAGAAGTTGGTATAATCAGGTTAAAAAATTGCAATAGGCTAGAATTAATTTACAGTATATATAAAAGATTTTTAATATAATGGCTTTAAACTTTTATTTAACAAAAGTCTCATATTTGATATTTGTTCATGATTTAAAAATATATATATATATATTTAACAGCCTTATATATATTAATGCTTGTTTATTGACTGCACTACCTGCAGCAGCTAGACTTTTACAATTGAAGTACAGAAAATATGTATCTAAACATGGCAAAGAATATAAATTTCAATTACTAATTCAGAGTTTTCATTGGAGATAATATTAAAATATCGATAATTGTAAATTATATTTTAATAATACATTTTTGCTTATACTAGTTTAGGGTTTCTTACTGGAGACAATATCGAAACATTGATAACTATAAACAGCCTTTTAATAGTACAGTTTGCTTGTACTAGTCCAGGTTTTTTACTGGAAGCATATAATATATATTGTTGCAATATATCTGGCTACAAATTAATATAAAATAATATATTAATAGTTTAGAATTTTTTACTAAAGGCAATCTCAATATTGATTGATATTTATAAGTAAGTTTTTGTAATAAAATTACTTTGCTTGCATTAGTTCAGGATTTTTTATTGAAGGTATATAACAATTCTCAATACAAAATTCAGGAGTTAGTCAATTTTGTTTTCTTTCTTTACTTACCTTTCATAACAAAAGATTGATTATTTTTAGCAGCTTTACAACTTTTAAAAATTTGTTTCATGTTTCTATATATATTTTTTGCAAGTATTAATATTTGTACAATAGACATTAACAATATTTTTATATTTAACTAATGTTTATTTACAAGTAAATATATTGAAAGTTCAAACTAGATAAAAAAATAGATATATAAATCCAATAAAATTAATAAAATCAATAAATGTTACAAGTGTTAATATAACTGAATATATTGGTTACATGTTGCTTACCTCTGTATTTTGTCAGCAATAAAATGGCAAACAGGAAAAAAAATAGTTAATAACTAAATTAAAAATAAATAGTAAAGTTGAAAGTTATAAAATTAATAAAATTAACAAATTTTACAAGTGTTAATATAACTAGATATACCAGTTACATGTTACTTATCTCTGTATTTTGTTGATAATAAAGTAGCAAACAGCAAGAAAAATCAATAACTAGGTGAAAAAGCAAATATATAAAATTAACAAAATTAAAAAAATTAATAAATGTTATAGTGTAACAATATAAATGATGAAATTAGTAATATAATCAGCAAGGCCATCACTCTTTCCTACTCGCATATAGTTACCAAATTAGAAAATTTTGCGAAAGGACAATACGAGTTTGCAAAGGAACCTTAGAAGTTCCAACTCGGTCAATAGACCAAACTACAATGTGGCAGACATGTCAAAAGGTAAAAACACATGAAATCGAGAGAAACAACCTTCTATCCAAGCCAGAAGCTACCCAAAAAGTCAGCAACAGAGGCAACCAAAATGATAGGAAACACTATACTGACAAATATCAATAAAGGAAAACAGAACCAAGAAGCAGCAACACAAGAGAAAGAATTGATCCAACAACCCATCATGGAATCATGAAGTCAAATGGTGAAAGAGTCGATGACAAAAGAACTGAAAGAATTGACAGCAAAGTACAGGAGTAAAACATCAGAGAAGCCTTCAACAAGCACAGACACAAGGCCAATGATGACCAACCTACACACATGCATCGACGACAGCGATGCGGAAATGGAAATATCTGGATAGGAAGACAATATAGAAGAAGAGTAGAACATGGCAAGAAAAGGAAAAGCCACACAGGAAAGAGTCACGAAGCCCAGACCAAGATCTTCTTTTGAAAGGGCAACAAGGTATGGCAGACAACAGTGCAAAATTGGAATCAAGACATCAGAAATACCAGGGAAATATACCTGGGAGAAAATTCAATTTATTATGAAGGCTCTAGACAGCCCTGAGGGACTTCTCAAAATTGGTAGCAAAGGAAGGAAAGAAGATGAACAGATTTTTGCTATTTTCGGCAATCAACAAGCAGCAGAACAGGCCTGCTCAATCAACCTATCAAATATGGAAGACAAATACATGCAACTCATTCAACCTGCAGACACTTTCCCAAATTGGGAAAATAGTATCAGAGTATGGGATATTCCACTAGAGACAAAATCAATGGAGGTGGAACAAACCTTTGCCAAATATGGTAAGATTCGAAACATCAGCATAAGCACAACAAATGTGGCAATCAGCCCCAATTACCTATCAGGACTATAAAAGCAAAAAAGAGAGTGGCTGACATGTGGAGTGTACCACTGAAAGCAGACTTAGTCAGGGTATTCGATGCAAAATGGAATTTGAAAGAGATGAAAGGAAGAGGCAGATGGGCAACAAAACTAGTAAACCTCCCACCTAACACAACAGCATTCAATCTGAGACACATATGCCAGCAAACCAAAGCAAAGACATGCTATATTCCAAGAACAGGAACATATAAGAGAAGAAAAGTGGCAGTACTCAGCTTTGAGATGAAACAAGATCTTCAGCAAGCCATACAGCAAGACTACACTCTTGAAGAAACACTTATCACATGGGCAAATATGGAAAACAAAACCTGTGCTATCTGTAATTCTCACGAACACCTGGCAGCACTCTGTCCAATAAAGATACGTCAGGCACAATGGAAATCATACAACCAAGAGCAAGCAAACAGATTTGGCAGACTTTATCAAAAGTATAAACCTGCCAGAACAACAAACATCAGAAAAACATTTGAACTCAGCAAACCCAACACTCGCCAACACAGGCCAGGCTCATATGCAGCAGCAGTGAGACAACAACCTAAAACCACAAATGACACAACAGAAAATTTCGGCACCACAGAAATCACAAAGCTACTTCAACAAATGCAGCAAGACATTCAAGAAATCAAACAACAAATAATAGAACTAGATGAAATAATCACAAATTTGGAGTACTATAAAGAAAATGGGATTGGAGCAATGGAGGCAGACACCACCTGTGAGAAACATACACCTGAAGAATTGGCAATCCAGCCTGAAACTTACAAAAACAACATCCTCCAAAGGCAAGAGATTGCAGACTTACAAACCCGACAGTAACAAATCTATACAACTATCAATAACAGTAACCAAACTATGAACAACCTGTCTAACATCATCCATACATATATCTCAGGAAACAAGAACCTCCCCAATTAACAATAATATGGGTAACAGCCACAGTACAACAACAGATGTAGAAAGCATCACGAAAAATCTAGCAACACTATATAATTCAATTAATAATTACCCAGAAGAAGATACAAGTACAACCACAGAAGAAAACGGAAGATAATCTACCTCCTCAAATATACATACAACAGATACTATACAAAAACCTCAAATCGAAGATCTCTTACGACTAAACAAAAACCAACAGACCACCAACATCACAGATACACATAACCACAAGTTAGAGACAGACAGCAACAACAAAAGAAAGGCATCGCCCCCTGAAAAGAACAAGAAAAAACCAGGCAACACTATTAATCTCGAACATAGAACATTTCCAGAATACAGAACATGAAAGCTGGTAACACATAATGTCAGAGGCTTTAATAGCAAAGCCAAAAGGGAGACATGGATCAAATTCTGCAAAGAAGAAAATATAGATATAGCAGTACTCACAGAAACCCAAATCACAACAGACAGCTACAAATATTGGAAAATGCCAAGGTACCACACAACATGAAGCATCAACAATAAGAGTGCTGGCATAATGATCATGATCAAGGAGAAAATCGCAAACCATATAGACAAAATTGAGCACAAGTCTGGCAGAGGCATATGCGTGGACCTAAACTTTAAAGCCCATAAACTCATCAGTATAATAGAAGTATACATTCCCACCCAAAGCAACCAAAAGTACAAGCCAACCATAAATTGGGCAAGGGAAAAAATCTGGACAAGAAACCACAAAGGTAGTCACATAATTACAATGGAGGACTTCAACTCACATTGCAATCCAAGAATCAATAAACACCCACCAGGCAGAAATCAATTCCCATCATCCCCAGTGATGAAGACACTTCTCCAGTTGAACCATATCGACATATTCAAAAAACTTTGGCCAGTCCGGAAAAGATTTATATGGACAAATATACACACAACCCAATCACAAATTGACTACATATGGATGTCATCAAACAACAATTGGAACCTAATAGTGGCGGACATTGAGTCATCCAACATGATAACCAACAGTGACCATAACATCACCACATGTAGAATTGAAGTCACAGAATTAACAACCAAACAGAAAAACCCACAATCATTCAACAGGAAAAATATATTCGACATCAATAGAGTATCTCCAAGGCAATGGAAAGAATACAAAAACCAGATAGAGGAGGAAATTAACAAACAAGACACCATAAACAATACAGAAGAATACACAGCCAACAAACTATGGAACACCACTTGGGAAACAATATGCAAAGTGGCACATCAACACCTACCCAAGAAAAAGCAAACAAAGAAAGGAAAAAACCCAGCTTACAAATTTTTCAACAAATATGAACAAATCATTGCAATCAGATAACTCAACACTTGCGCAAGAAAGTACTTCACACTCAACCAAAAAAAAGATGACACAAAGGAGAAGATTACTGTACTAACTGATAAAATCAACATAGAAGAGCAGTACATCCAACATCTACCATGGCAAACAACACCGACCCAAGAAGAAGAAATAAGCAAATGGATCCAGAGCATCAAGCAAACATATAACTTAATCAAAAAAGCATTGGAGAAAGAGGTCAGACAAAAGAACAGAGCAAGTATTACAAAAGCAATCGAAAACAGAGAAATAAACTATTCAATAAACAAGAAAAGAATGATCAACTCGATCCTTCAGCACCCTAGGCAAATCGTCAACATGAACAGAATAATCACGAAAGAACCAGAACTTTCAGTAACCATAGACCCTCAAAAAATCAAAGAAATGGTACACACTCACTTTCAACACCACACAGCAGATCAAGGAAACTCCACATAACAAGAGTGGATCAAATAGGAATAAGAGTACAACCCAAGGAACAGATCCAGAGCAGTTGGTACCAAGAGACAACAAGGAAAACAAAAACAACAGAAATACAAGAAATTCTCAAAAGAATGTTCAACGACTCAGCACCAGGGAAATCAAATATTAGCTATCCAATGCTCAAGCACTTGGGAAAGAAAGCACTACACAGACTAACCAAGGTCTTTAACAAAATTCTCACAACAGGCAAAATTCCAAGAAAATGGCAATACAATATCATATATCCAATTTCAAAGAAGACAGACTGGCAGCATGACCTCAATCTTATAAGACCCATCACACTCCTAGAAACAATTAAAAAAGTTTTTACCAAGCTAATCAATAACAGACTAGCAGAAGTCATGACCGAACACAACATATTCTTTGATAGGAACTGGGCAGGACTCCCGGAAGGTGGAACACAAGAACCAATCAACATTCTAAACAATATATTAGAAGAAGCAAGAGAAAAGAAGAAAGAATGCTGGCTCCTAAGCCAAGGCATCAGCAAAGTATACGACTCAATAAAATACGACATGCTAGAAAAAGCAATGAAAAGAATCAAAATTCTACCAAGCATTATTGATATAATCATCAGCCTGATTGAAAACCGTAACAATCAAGTAATCACACAACATGGGCTGACCACCCTCTTCCAACCAGAGACAGGGATAGACCAAGGAGACACAATCTCACCATTACTCTGGAGAATATACTATGATCTACTAATATGTAGAATAGAAAGGACAAAATGTGGATACAACTTCACAACTGAAGTACCTCTAGACTAATCCGGCAAATGGAGAACAAAAAGCACAAGAATCACATCACTGTCATACATGGACGATACAATATGGCTTACCAAAAACAGGCAAAACATGAAAAAGATTATCAGAACAGTTGAAAGTTTCACAAAGATTACAAACCTGAAAATCAACCCAACCAAAGCAGCATTGATAACAATCCACTCAAAACAGCGAAAAAACATCAAGCTACAAGGCCAGAACATTACACCAAAACCAAAAACAGAAGCAATCAGGATACTAGGAATCTGGATTACAAAAACAGGAAGCAAAAGACATCAGCTAGAACTGATCAGCCACAAAGTGCAGTTAACAATCCAAAGTCTAGATAGAAGTTTCATCACGGATAAGCAGCAGAGGTACATAATCAACCAAGTTCTCATTCCGGCAGTCACATATCTTCTACAAGATACAATTGCAATGAAACAAACATGTGAAAAATGGGATAGCACAATTCAGAAAACATTCAAACACAAAAACAACTTGCCATCGACAGCAATCAATAGTGGAATACACAGTCACTTCAGTTACAAACTCTTTAATATTGAAGACAAACAAGCACAGCTACATATTAAGAATACACTACAAATTCTCAATAGACAAAATATATATAGAAAGTTGGCAAGAGGAAGAATCCAACACTTACAGAACCAAACATGGTCTACTCACAATATATTCGAAGACCAATTAGAAATAATCAGAAGACCAAACAATCTATAGAGTCAAGCACTACAAATAATCAAGGAGGCAGGCTTCAACATGAAAGCAAACAGCTAGGAAAAAGAACCAAAAACATTCCCAAAAGAAAACCTGCATACAATAGAAGATTTAATGGGGCAAGAATGGTTCAGAAATAATAGACAAAACTTGCAAAAACACAATATTATGTTCATAGAACAATTGACAAACGGGTATCAAACACACATATTGGAATGGAGACAGGTCAAAGCAATGGCAGGTAAAAAGCCAACGGGTAGACAACCCAAATGATATACAGACATCAAAAGCAGACACTCGGTATCAGACCTATCGACCAATAGATACATATGTACTATTCCAGGTCTAACACAACTGAACCCAATACAGCACCTGGAGGCAACCAACAATAACAATTTCAAGAATGCAAACTATGTAGCAATGCTTATAGACCAAACGATATACATAGGTAAAAGAAACAAATGCAACAAAATTGAAAATGGCAGAATAAAAGTGCAACACATAATCAGAATAGCAGAAGACTTCCCACTGCAGAAATGTCCAGGTTGTAACTACAGAGAGTCAAAAAATGGAACATACATAAAAACTTTGGACATAACAAATACAGTAAACGTTCCAGTAACCCACACACAACACAGTTCAAAACTACACAGTAAAATCGCAGGTGTACTCAATAGAATCCAGGCATTACCATCTACTATTCAAAATAATATCACAGAAGCAAGGGAAAAACAAGCTAACAACCCAAACAATAATCACGATAGTCAGCGGAACACAATACAGGAGGAACATAAAGTGGAGCCCAAATCAAAGAAAATCATAGAGGCAGGTGAACAAGCAACAGTAGAACTAAACAATATACAAGACGCAATCAAAGAATAGAGAAAAATAAAAGTATATACAGACGGATCAATAGAGAACATTGGAACATATAGATGTAAAATGGGAATCAGCTGGGTAGCGACAAACAAGGAAACAGGAAAGGCAAGGCAAACACAAAAAATTTTCCATTATCAATCAGAGCAGAACTAATAGCAATCCTTGGTCTCATCATCACAATACCAAAAGAAGCAAATATAATAATCTGTACAGACAGCAAAGCAGCAATCCAAAATATTACAGAAACCAAAGAAAGAAACAGGCACATAACACACACACCAAACTGAATTACAATCAAACAAATCAAAAGCACAATTGAAGAAAGAACAGAGAAAACAAAGCTGTCAAAAGTGAAAGCACACTCAAGAATAGAAAAAAATGAAAAGGTAGACAAACTCGCAAAGGAAGACATCAGTACAAATCAAGGAAAAAAAATCAGAGTTCAACCAGAAACAAAAGATACATATTATTACCTGACATGGGAAAATACAACATTGGACACAGACATCAATAGTCTAATCAAAAGACAACAGAGTGCTAAATAGTCAGCAAGATGGGTAATACAAAATAGGCATATGGCCTGGATTGTGAATGGAAGAGAACCAGAAATAGATTGGGACACAACATTCAAGACCAAACAACTATCAAAAATAACTAGCAGCAAAACAGACAGACAAGACCATAGCAGCAGAAGCTTTAGATATAGAATCCTAAATGAAGAAATGCTGACATACAACAGGATGAAAACAAGAAAGCCAAATCTCTATGCAAAAGCAACATGCCTGTATTGCGACAATGAAGAAACACTACAACACTTCATACATGAGCATTGGAAAGAAAAGATCACCAAGGAATATAACAAAGCTATCAGACAAGAAACGAGTGCCAGAAGTAAGAAGAAAGAAAACACCACATGGAAAAGTCAAACAAACTTCAAGCTTATAGACTTAGAACACACAAGAAACCTGATAACAAAAGGTGTATTCACAAAAAAGACAATAGAACACATCAAGAGTCGAGTAGGAACAAAAGAAAAAGAGACATGTGAGGCAATAACAAAACACATGGAAGTAGTAATCAAAAAGTGGTGGAAGGAAAGGTGTGGAAAAGCAATAGAGTGGGAAAAGAAACACAACATCATGATGGAAAAGAAGAAGGCAAAAATGACATCACAACAAGGAAAAAACAAAGAGGAAACCAGGTTATAAAGTAATTAAAAGAAGGAGACAATAGCAAAAACATGGACAAGAAAAATAACCAAATGGTATATTGAATTCAAATGGAACAAAAAGTATAACAATTTCTCAAACATACTATTTACTAACACTAATGGAGCCTTGACACATTAGTTTTAGATCGCTTTTCCAAGACCTAGGTTTTAGAATAAATCAAATAGCTCAAAGCCGATATTTGGTCAAAAACCCGATATAGTCCTTTATACAAGCGAATTATAGTTATAACATGATTGTATTAACAACATATGTAAAAACTTAAATTAATAAAGTATAAAGGGCAAGGCCCAGCTAGTGTTTAAAAAAAATTGAAATTAGTAATATAATATATATTATACAAGTGTCAAAACAAGCCAATAGAGGAAGCATTACAATTGGAATACAATTATTCACACTTTATCTCTTTAAAATATCTGGAACTTGAAATATTAATGGAACTATATTTTTATAAGTCATACATATATTTGTCACATCCCATAATGACTATAACCTGAGTTAAATATGAAATTATTATTGATATCTGATAAAATATCAATAGAATTTTTATTATTTATCTTATTTGACTTATTTGGATTATAAGGAATATTTCTATAAATAGTTTGATGCTGTATTAATTAATTGTATTAATTAATATTTGCACAAAATCATTTTTATTACAATGAATATCGATGATAAATATCATCATCCTTAGAAAAAAAATTCTTAATTTTAATAAATCTAAGAAACATAAATAGATTAGTGCACAGAAGTAAATAAAATAATAAAAATTAATAATATATATGGTACACTGAATTCTTATATCGAAGTTAATATTACATTATTTTTATCATTTCAATGTTAGGTAAACAAGAAAACATTTATTAGATAAGTTCTTCAGTGGTGAGTAATTTTATCTTAGTTAACTTTTTTTTGGATCAAATTAAGATATTTCAAACTTCAATTATATAGTATTACACATACCTTAAAGATGGAAATAGTCAATATATGCACAATAAATTTTTTTGTATCATAATAACAGAATTGTCACTGTAGTCCTACTCTTGAAGAAAAGACATTATAAAAACTACATTATTTGTATAAACTTGTTTAATAAATAAACAAAATTTTACTTAACAATATTTTAATCAAGTTGTCTTAAGGCTTGATCTGCATTGGTTTTTTTGTTATGTGAAATATTGCATTATCAACTGACATCAAACAGCACTTACACTCATAAATCAAATACTTAAAATAACCAATCGAGCTAATAAAATTACAGAAATTCTCTAATAGACATTTTTTAAATTTCAAAGTAGGTTGTTTTTATATATTTTTGTTTTTTCTTTTTGAATTCAGATTGAAAATACATTATAGAGTCAGAATGTTATATTTGGTGCAGATTATCATTTTAAACAGACCAAAAGATTTCTGTTTTGAATTATCAATGAGTTGACTTGCCCATTCAGAACACTAAGTAATGTATTATCATATATTGTTTTTACCTTAGGAGAAAGATAAAGATGAAGAACTATTAGCAATGAGGCACTTTAGATGAACAGAACTAATGTGGTATGCTAAAGTTCCTAGGGGTGTACAAATTAGTACAATTCTGAGATGTATGAGGTCAAGTGAAAGAAAAAATAGTGATTTGTTTTGTAAAGGTCAAGTTATTTATTTGATAAAATATATGTTCAAGCCTGTCAATTTATACGAGAATCTCGATTTTCAAGTCTAAAATTACTGTGAAATATTTGAATAGATATAGTATATACAATTTTAAGATATCAAAAATATCACTAAAGGAGGATATGATACTGTGTATTCTGCAACATAGAACAATGAACTAAAAACCATGATGCTTTTAATAAATAAGGAACTAGGCATTCTGATTAGAAAGTATCATTAAAAAGCTTATATGAGCCTAAATTCAGTTAAAGATCTTATAAATAAACAAAGAATATCAAAATTTGTTTAACTATAGTTTATTGTTAATATAATTCATATTAAAATTTGGGTAGAAAATTATTTCATTGTGTGGAACACTTTGTTCGTTCATTGTTATAAAACGATACAAAAATCCAATTCATTATGCTATACAAGCTTTATAACAGTCTTAGAAATTACTTGCGCAAGAATTTTTGTAATATTAAATTGAAAACAAAGAAGGTTTTATTAAAAAAAGGTTTTATTGGGTTTAGAAAAATTCACAGAGAGGAATTAGTTCATGGAGACCTTCCTCCCAGTAATCTTTGTTAAGTAATAATCCATTTTGCAAATAATATGTGCCGATTAACTAGTGAAGAAATCAAGTAGATAAATTAGAAATCTATGTAATATAAAAAAATAAAGTTACATATATTGTTTTAATGAAAATTATCAGATTTGAATACTTCAAAAGTACATCCAATCACTTACATTCAATCGAAGATAATAACAAGTTATAATGCTCAGAAATGATAATCAAATCAGTTGCCAATAAAACTAGTAAATCTTAAGTACCATTCATTATTGCTGTTACTGTAAAAGAGCTTGTAAAAAATGTCTTGGTATTGACATTCAAATATCAAGGATAAAAAGCCATAAATATTCGATTTAAATAATAAAAATTATTAGTGATTAATTTAATTGGTAAATGAGATTTTGGAATCTAATGTTCAAGGTACTTTAAGATTTTAAATTACTAATAGCTATGCAATTGAATAATTTTATATTACATTATTATTTCATAAATTTAGTTTTACAAATACATAATAAAATTAAAAAATTATAATACTTTGTTAATTTTGATAAATACTACTTAACAATTTTTTTAATTTTTTAAAAACTTTTTCCGCTGATCCTTTTGCCAACCCAAAAAACTTTTTGTTTTTATGATAATAAAGTCTATACACTTTCCTTAACAACACTGGTTCCCTAACCAGCAGAGCGA
>CAJVPV010000777.1:0-18996 GCA_910591835.1 Acaulospora morrowiae | reverse complement strand
ATATGCCGCTTTATAGCCGAAGATAAAAGTTATATAATTTTGATTAGCCGAATTATATACTTTTTTGACGAATGATTCACGAGTGGCATAATGCCGAATAAATCCATTTCGACTAGTGAAAGTTTTGCATCTGATGTTTTTTTATGATAAAAAAAAAAAAGATATAAAACAATAATTTTTTTTTTTTAAAAAAGAGCAAATAGTTTTTACACTTTATTATATTTATTATATTTTTACTTGCAAAACAAGGTATAATATCAATAGCATAACATATGTTTCGCTTTACTAGAAAAAGGTTAACACAAATCTCTTAAAAGAAACCTAACCCTGTACTCTTTTGGCATCATTCAAGAAATATAAAAAAAAAGAAATTCAAAAATCTATATTATTGCCTTGAATAGTGTCTAGTTGCCTAGAAATAAATAAATATTTAATCATATAAAGATACTGCAGCCAATCTATACAAGTTGGCCTCCAAGTCATAATTAGAATTAATATACCTGCTTTCCAAATATGACTTGATGTATAGCAAGTGAAGTAGTATTGGAGATGATAGGAAGTGAACATTTTTTTGTATGAAGGTGCTATAGCCACTTTATACAGGTTTGCCTTCAAGTCACAAAAAAGATTTGGCATACTCAGGCTTTAAATATAGTAGAAGTGTTCTATGAATGGAATTTATATTGGTTTTCTTAATGACACCAGAACCTAATCTTATACAATAGACCTAAATTGTTTGAGAAGTAAGTGAGAAACTTTTGTTGTCATCACTAGCTTGTTTTTAGAGGTAACTAAAATTCCTAGTTATTATATATTACTCTATTAAGTTTCCCAATTACTAGCATGACACCTACAACTAACCTAACTTATTATTAGTTGAATTGACATTGATTACTATTTTTATTCTAGATATTGTGAAGTGCAACTCCTTGAATACTTTCAAATAATAATAGTTGTACAAAGATTTTTTGGACATATCTAGTATAACCATTGATCAGTAACAACATAGAGTTTGATAATAATAATCTTTTGAAGAGAATAAACCATTCATTCTTTTTCTGAGAGACCATGAAAAAGAAAAAATTTCCTGAAACCCATATTTTAAAAAAGATTACCACTTCTTAATACAGTTCTTGAAGAAGGAAGTCAACTGGCCAAAGAAGTGATGTTATGAAAATAGAGTTTTCAAAAAAAAAAGAGGCCTAAAGAGAAAAACCTAGCTTCAGCAGGAAAAAAAAAGGAGGAAAAGAGGAAAAGAAGAGGTATAATATATAAAAAAAATATATAGAAGGGAGGGGAGAAGATAAGGGAAAAAAAATAAAAAGATATAAAGGAAAAACATAAAGAGAAGGGAAAGAAAAAAATAAAGAAAAAAGTAAACAACTTAAAAATTTTCTAAAAAGAAATTTTCAAGCATAGAAGGGAGAATAAAAAAGAGTTTTTTTTTTTATTTATATATAACAATAATTAAAAAAGAAGATAAAAAAATTAATTATTAATTTTTTTTTTTTAATATTAAGATGAAATACTTCTTATAATCTTTATTGATAGAGTAAATAATATTATATAATTAATACTAAGATATGAGATATATAGTTATAAATATTGGTTTACCATTTATTGTAGTAGATATATTTTCAAAAAACCTTGAGCAGACAAAAAAAGAAAGAAACCATCTACTAAAAAAAATAATAAATAAAAAAACATTTGGAACAAGATTGCTGGTTTAGTAAAAAAAAAAAATTAAAAAGAAAAAGTGTCAAAAAAATATTAAAGCTTTTGTTAAATGTGATTTCTGAATACAAATAAATGTTTCAGTTGAATGATGGCATCATGCAAGTCATATGTAACTCAATGAGTTTGATCAGGTAATTTTTGTAATATGTTGCTATTATATGATATGGCTGTATTGTGGTGTTATAGTAGGGTAACTGAAATACATTCCAGATATTTATTGTTTTGTTATAGTGGATTGTTATATATTATGATTATGGTTCCAAAAATTAGAATCAAATAAAATCGCAGGAAATTGCATAAGGTTCGGAACACTATTAAAAATGATAGTGGAGTATACCCCACTTATTAAATTTAATATAAACTTAAAAATCGAATACAGAATCGAAAAAAATTATTAGGATCCTTAATTGTGATTACTGGAACCTATATAGGGTACTGATCATATGCTCTCCCAATCCAGTAAGTTATTGTGTTGTTTTGATATAATTAGTGATACAAAATATTATTGGTGTTTTGTGTATTATAGATCTTTTGGTGAAGATAAGCTAATTTCAGTTTTTGTATAAAAAAATTTTGGCAAGGACTGATAACTAGCCAAAAGATTATAATAAATCTAGTACTAGTTGTCATTAGCAAAAAACAAAAACTTTGAAAAAATAAAATGCTACATCTTAAGGAGAAAATTGTATTTGATTTTATGTGTGTTTTTTGTGATATAATAGATAGTAATGTATATAAATATAATAAAAGAGTTTTTCTTTATTTGGAAGTTACTTACATAGATTTTATTCAGTAAAGCAAAGGGTTTAATTGAAAAGGTTTTTGCCACTTCCAAAGCATCCATCTCTCTATAGAGAGTTAATCGATCTCTTGCATCTTGCAGAAAGCTAAGATAAACTCCTCTCCCAGAAAAAAGTTCTTACTTACTGTTTACTGTCTACCATTCATATTACTACTAAAAAAGGAAATTTTTTATGAATTAGAGAGTTGTGGAAAAAGTTTTTTTTTTTAATTATTAATTTTTATATAGTAGTTTTTAAATAATAAATAAATAAAATTTTAAAAAGTTTTATTATATATAAAATTTCAAACTGAGTATTAAAATAGTACCAACTAATATTAACTTATAATAAATTTAATATATATTGTAAATTATAACCTATTGTATTAAACTTATAACAAATTCAATATTAACTTGATATCTAAATAATATTATTAGGAATCCTAATTATATACTATATAGCTAAAAACTCTTTTCCATTAAGCAATAGTGTAGTAAGAAATTATCAAACAAGGCAAGCAGTAGAAAATGGACAGAAGACAAACAATAGCAACAATCTCAAGTAGAGGGAGAGGCAGAGAATGAAAGGTTATAAGCTCTATAAGAGAAGCAAGAGTCCTGGTAACAAGCATCAGTAAAAAAGTCACTACAAGGCAACAGAGTGGAAGCAGGGAAAGAGTAATCTTTGAGACAAGCAAAAGAAGTGCAAGCACAGGTGACATGAAAGGAAAACACAAGATAAAAGAAATGGAAGAAGAGGAAGAACAGCAGGAACCACTTACAGAGCAGCAACAAAGCAAGCAAGAGACAAGTGATAGGCAAGATGTAGAAATGGAGCAAGAGAAAAAAGAGAAGGGAAACAACAAGGCACAGGACATTAAGGATGAAATGGCAAAGAAACGGGAGGCAATAGAAAAGGATTCGAATGAATTGGAACAAGAAACCAACTATCAAGAAAAAGTAACCAGAAAACCAAAGCATATGGGAGAGATAGAAATCCCAGCAAACCTAGAATCAGTAGTCTTTGCAGAAATAGTAGAGGAAAAATGCTATTGCTTTGACTCCTTCTTGGAAGTCAGAGTTGTGAGAGAATCCAACAGGAAAAAGAAGATCATTGCCACTTTCAGTAATCCCATAGACATGTAACATACATGTGAGATTAACTTTGGTGGCAAGTCAAATAGGAAATATTTGATTTCCATGGAATATGTGTTACAACAACGAGATTTGGAGCAGAAAGTGATCATCAGAGACATATCATTAGCAATTAGCAAAGGAGCTGTCAAAACCCTTTTAAGGAAATTTGGAGAAATTAAAAGTATCTACTTTAGAACAGTAGAAATGTGACAAACAGTCATAGTAACTTTTCAGGATAAGAAGATAGCAAAAATTCTCATATAACAGTGGTCAATTCCATTTGAAAAAGAGCAACTGAGAATCCTTCTGGCAGCAGGAGAAAAAGAAGAACTAAAAAGAAGATCTGATTTTGTATTGAAGCTGGCAGGCACAACAGCATATGACTTGGAAGAGATTGGCAAAAATGTAGGGGGGAAAATGATGTACATACTTAGAATCACTAACTATTTCAAGGAAAGATTTGCATATATTGCATTTGAAACAGAAGAGGATAGGCAACAAGCATTGGGTAAAGAGTTCCAATTTGAGAAAACAAACATAAAACTGATACATGAATATGAGAGACTATGCTACAAATGTGGACAGGATAGACACATAGCATACCAATGTGGAGAAGTAAAGATCCGCTACGACAGAGAAAAAGTAAAAGCAAGATTCATAGCAGTACAATCAAGATTCAGGAAGGAACCAGAAGGCAATATACTAATCATCTTTGCAAAAGTGATGTGCAAGCGCAGCAGAACAAGGTTGGTCATCAGATATGAGTGAACAAGCAACAGAGAGACAATGGAAACAAAATTGACAAGACTCGAGGAAAGAATGGAAAAAATAGAGAAGTGTATTGAGAAATTGTACATCGAGCTAAGAATGGAAAAGACCTCAGAGGAACAAAAAGAAAAAAATAGGATGGAAAGTGAAGAAAGCAAATTACAGTAAAGACAGGAGGAGAAATAATGGAAAGAACAACAGCAAGAAACAGATAAACAATATCAAGTGAATAGTAGAATAATTGAAGAAAGACAACTAAGAATGGAGGCCCAAATGGATAGTTTAGTTCAGAAAGTAAGTGAACTTATAGAACAAGAACAGAACAGTATAACAAAGGTACAGAAGGCTCGACAGTAAATCTAACCAAATCGAACAATAATGAGTAAAAATAACATAGCAAGAACAACGACCAATAAAAAGCAAAAAAGAATATATAAAGAGATTAAAACAGATAGCATTTTGATAAAGATAGCAACAATTAATGTAAATAGACTAAACGAGGCAAGCAAGCAACAAAATATACAAGCACTAATAGAGGATGCTTGGTCTTTATTACCTAACCATATGTTTAGAAATCTTGCATAGCTTTTGCGATCCAGTTCTTTGACTTCTTCTTATTTAAATCTTAAGTGAATTATATTTGAATCTTTGTTGTTACTATTTATTGTAATAAGAACCGATTTGTTGCTATTAATTTGGGAGTTATTTGCTGCATAAAACTATTTGACTCTTTCAAGAATTTGTTCCATGTCTTTTTGAGATTTAGCTATCCATATTGTGTCATTTATATAGGCAATTGCTGCTTGCCTGAGAGATAAGTTTTCTATTGAGCTTGGATTACTTGATGGCTTGCTAAGATCTGGTATTCAAAAACAATTTATTAAATAGCCCAGTGTTTCGTTTTCTTGAATTTCATACAATAAAGAATTGTAGAAGATTCTCCAAAGTAATAAAAAAATTGTTTCTCCTTGATCTATACCATCTCCTGTCATTACTTTTTTAATAAGTCTTATACTTGTAATGATCTTAATCTTCCTTTGTTTGAAGGGATTTAGAATAAGTCTGATAATCTTCTCTGATATCTTAATTCTTTGAAATGCTCATTTTAGTATTTCAAGATTAACAGTGTCATATGTCTTGACAGTGTCTTGTGATAGGATCCATAATTTTTTTTTTCTTTATAAGCTTCTTCACAAATATTGTTAAGCAATTGGATTGAATTAAAAGTACTTTTCCCTGGAAGGCCCGCAAAGTTGAAACCTTTGAGTATATTGTATTTTTTGTATATCAGTGCTAACTGGTTATTAAGGATCTTGGTGAAACACTTTTGTATTGTTTCAAGTAGGATTATAGGTCTGGTATTGTTAAGTTCTTCTTGCTATTCTTTTCTTTTGGAGATCAAATATAGAAGGCTGTTCTTTCAGGATACTGGTATATGTTCCTGTTTTAAAAACAAATTGAAAAAGCTGCATAGGATCTTTTTAATATGGGGTTCTAGTCTCTTGAGCATTTCATATTGGATTTTGAAGAGACCTGCTGCTTTGTCTTTTGATATGTCTTGAAGAATTTCTTTCAACTTTTCTGATTGGATTTTTTTTTTTAGCTTCTTATATCAACTGTCTTGTATTTTGTTTTTGGATTCATATTGTTTTTTCTATTGCTTATCTAGCATGTTATAGTTGTTGTTATGCTTTCAAAATGCTTTTCAATAATATTGCTCTGTTTGGTTCAGAATTTCTTCTTTGTCAATTATAAGATATTCCTGTCTCTCTTTATTTACTACCTTGATTCTATCAATTGTTATTCTTTTTTTAAAGTTATTTGTTAGTGTTTATACAATTCTTCTCTGGTTGTCCTTAAGATTCTGACATCTGGTTTCGATTGCCTTTAGGATTTCTTGATTGACTCTTTTTTTTTTCTTCACAAGACATGTCTTTTGTACTGTTAATTTTAGATTATATATATATTCTTTGATCTGCGATAGGACTGTGCTTTGGTTTTCTGTACTTTATAGTAGGGCTTCGAAAAAGTACCAAACTGGTATCAAACTGGTATCAAAATGGTACCAATCTATAATAAATTTAATATATGGATTGTGACCTACTCATATGTTCATATAATAAATTTAAGTATTAAACTGGTATCAAAGTGATATCAAAGTGGTATTGTTAGGAGCTCTACTCTATAGTAGTTTATCTACTGAAGGCTGGAGTTAGTTGAGAGGATTTTGATAACTTTAAGTGAGAGATCTTTAAGTTGTTAAGATAATACAATGAATTCTATTGCTGTGGAATCTTTTTGAACCTTCTTCTGTAGTTTATAGAGCTGCCTATATAGTTTGATTAGATCTTTTTCTTTACTGTTTTGTGTTCCGTTTTGTTACTTTTGAATTTCTCTGGCAGTTTTCTTTTCATTATAGAGATTGTTGAATACTGATAAGATTATTATTCTTTCTAACTTACTCCACCAGTGTTGGATTTCATCAGTTTGGTTCTCTGGATCTAATGCCTTATTATATAGGCTTGCTATTTCCTTGTAAAATTTGTTGTTTTGTATCTTATCTTTTATCTTGTTTTTGAACCTTGTCCATTGTTCCTCCGATGTTTTTGCCAGGTTTATTATTTTTTCTTGGTATCTTTTGGTCATTTTTTGCTGCTTTGTAGCTATGTGAATAAAAGATTCTATAACTACTTGAAGTTCTAGGAGGGTATGGTCACTATTTGTGATTTCTTTGAAGTTTCTGTTTTTGAAGCTAATCAAGCTATTGGCTATAGCTGGTGAGCTTCAAATATAGTCTATTCTGCTTGAACTTTTGCTGTTTGATTTTGTGTATATATTTTCCTTGCTATCTCAGAATTGTTAAAGATCCATGAGATTTTGATTAGTGAAATGACTAAATATTTGTGTTTTTGTTTCTTCTACTGGAGTAAAAGTTTTACTGGAGTTTATGTTTCTTTGGTTATATCTGAAATTGAAAGTGACATTGAAGTCATCTATTAAAATAATTTGATATTGTTGCTGAATCTTATTTTGAATCAGTATTTAAATCTTTTTTTGGATAGACAGGCTTTTTTATTTGTCATAAAGGAGATATATTTGTACTATCCATATTTTACACTTTTTGCTCTAGAGATTGATGGCTACTAGGTAACCATTTAGTTTATTATTACAAATGATGTTTCTTTCCAAGCCTTTATGAATTAGTAAAAAAACTCCTGCTCCTATAGAATTTAGTGGATATAAGCTTGTAAAGTATTTGTATTTGTCTTTGCTATTTTGAAATGCAAACTGTTGATTGGTTTGGATGAGTTTGGTTTCATTAAGTCCTAGTATGTCTATTTGACTTTCCCAGATTTCTTGGATTAAGATTTCTTGGTCTGTTGCACATGTGATTTTCCTAATATTGTGAGTTTCTATTTATATTAAGTTATTGTTGAAATTGTATATGTGTTCTTTTGTTTTGATGTTATTAGGATTTGAATTTAGATTGTTTAGAAAAAATTCTTTTTGTTTGTAAAGAAATGTGAAAATATCAATATCTAATTGTTGATTATGTGCTTTTGAGGAATGTTCTAAGTTGAAAATGTCTAGAGTATACATGTGGCATAAATTATTTTGCTGTTGACTCAATTCCCAAAATCCTCAAAAATAATTGCGTCATAACTCAATTATTTATATGTTTTAATAGTGACTCAATTAATTGTATCAAATAATTATGTCAATTGCGTCAAGGATCTACAAATTTCAGCAACATATATAGTCTAGAGTATAGGTTATTATGGGACTTGTTATTGGAGGTTCTACTTGTTGTGAATTTTTTGGTGATTCGCTTCTTCCAATATTGTTTTGTTATAGGACTAGTGTGATTTTTTAGAAGGAATAGTGGAGTTTTCCACTATTTTTGTTTCTTTTGTCTTTTAACCTCGCCAATCTAGTGCTGATAGATTTTAATATTGTATAAATTGTATTTCAAAAAATTTGTTCTTCAAGTATATTGTATTTGCCTGTTGTTAGTTCAATAATATATTGATTCTTTTTTTTTTTTTTGTTCAAGTTCCTTAAATTGTTTTGGGTTTTTTTTTCTTTGAAAATTATAAAAAAGCTTGAATTCTTGTAATTATTTGGACAGCTTTCTTCTCTTATTGTGAAGTCTTGTGTTTAAACTTTTACTTTTTGTTAATACCATTATATGTTTTTGTATTGTCTTTAGTACTCTACCAGGTTTTGCTTTCAAACAGTTTCATGTGTGATTATAGGATTTTGTTTAGATCATTTTGGTTTTCAAAACCTATAATGGCAAAATTTTTTCTCTTGCTGATTTTGCTATTGAGTGGAATATATACTGTTTTGACCTTTAGGTGCTTTGTTGTGCTTATTATTCATAAGACAGATATTGATTTTCCAATATCATATAGTCTGGTTGTAATTTTGTTGTGCTTCATAAGGATATTTTAATAATTTTCTAATGGTACTAGTCTTGCCATTAGATTATCCAATAGGATTGGCCAGATTTTCTTGAGATTGGTTTTTGTGGATTGAAATGCTATTGTGGCACTGTTATAGTTGTTGTTTTTCTTTATAATATTAAGTAATTGAATTTTTCCATATTTACTAAGGATGTTTTATATTTTATTAGATAAAATATGTACTGGAATATTCATAAGTATGTATTGATCCAGTATCAATTCAGTAGTTTCTGAACTTTCTGAATTTTCTAAAGTTGATGAGCTTTCTGATAGTACTTCTGCATCTGGACTGACATTTTTAGTAATATTCAAAATTATATCTTATGATTGTATATGTTTCAGTAATTGTTGTTTACACCTATAGGTATCTGTTGTTTCATTGAAACCAAGACTTATCCATTTATTTTTTCTTATTACCAGGACTTATATTCCATTATGTTCTATAGACATTTGAAGCATGTTGGCTATTTCTTGTAGCTGTTCTTCTCTAATGGTCTAGGAAAGAGAGTTGCATCTAATTCGAAGTTGAACTTTATCTAATTTATTAGTTAAATTGAATAAATTAGAGCTGTTGTGACTTTAATTTTTTTTCTGTATGCTGTGTTTAATATCTTCTGTTTTCTTGTTGACTTTGTTGTCTTGCCTGAGGTTTGAGTCTTGTATTGTGATCAGTTCAAACTCCTCTTTGTTTTTGAATTTGTTATTACATACTGATTTGTCTTTTTTTTTTTTTTTTTTTTTTGCAAAAGGCATTAAATGCGAGATATTTATTAAACTTTCGTTTTTACGTCATTACATTAAGAATCTCTAACATATAAATGGATAAGTCTTGGTTTCAATGAAACAACAGATACCTATAGGTGTAAACAACAATTACTGAAACATATACAATCATAAGATATAATTTTGAATATTACTAAAAATGTCAGTCCAGATGCAGAAGTACTATCAGAAAGCTCATCAACTTTAGAAAATTCAGAAAGTTCAGAAACTACTGAATTGATACTGGATCAATACATACTTATGAATATTCCAGTACATATTTTATCTAATAAAATATAAAACATCCTTAGTAAATATGGAAAAATTCAATTACTTAATATTATAAAGAAAAACAACAACTATAACAGTGCCACAATAGCATTTCAATCCACAAAAACCAATCTCAAGAAAATCTGGCCAATCCTATTGGATAATCTAATGGCAAGACTAGTACCATTAGAAAATTATTAAAATATCCTTATGAAGCACAACAAAATTACAACCAGACTATATGATATTGGAAAATCAATATCTGTCTTATGAATAATAAGCACAACAAAGCACCTAAAGGTCAAAACAGTATATATTCCACTCAATAGCAAAATCAGCAAGAGAAAAAATTTTGCCATTATAGGTTTTGAAAACCAAAATGATCTAAACAAAATCCTATAATCACACATGAAACTGTTTGAAAGCAAAACCTGGTAGAGTACTAAAGACAATACAAAAACATATAATGGTATTAACAAAAAGTAAAAGTTTAAACACAAGACTTCACAATAAGAGAAGAAAGCTGTCCAAATAATTACAAGAATTCAAGCTTTTTTATAATTTTCAAAGAAAAAAAAACCCAAAACAATTTAAGGAACTTGAACAAAAAAAAAAAAAAGAATCAATATATTATTGAACTAACAACAGGCAAATACAATATACTTGAAGAACAAATTTTTTGAAATACAATTTATACAATATTAAAATCTATCAGCACTAGATTGGCGAGGTTAAAAGACAAAAGAAACAAAAATAGTGGAAAACTCCACTATTCCTTCTAAAAAATCACACTAGTCCTATAACAAAACAATATTGGAAGAAGCGAATCACCAAAAAATTCACAACAAGTAGAACCTCCAATAACAAGTCCCATAATAACCTATACTCTAGACTATATATGTTGCTGAAATTTGTAGATCCTTGACGCAATTGACATAATTATTTGATACAATTAATTGAGTCACTATTAAAACATATAAATAATTGAGTTATGACGCAATTATTTTTGAGGATTTTGGGAATTGAGTCAACAGCAAAATAATTTATGCCACATGTATACTCTAGACATTTTCAACTTAGAACATTCCTCAAAAGCACATAATCAACAATTAGATATTGATATTTTCACATTTCTTTACAAACAAAAAGAATTTTTTCTAAACAATCTAAATTCAAATCCTAATAACATCAAAACAAAAGAACACATATACAATTTCAACAATAACTTAATATAAATAGAAACTCACAATATTAGGAAAATCACATGTGCAACAGACCAAGAAATCTTAATCCAAGAAATCTGGGAAAGTCAAATAGACATACTAGGACTTAATGAAACCAAACTCATCCAAACCAATCAACAGTTTGCATTTCAAAATAGCAAAGACAAATACAAATACTTTACAAGCTTATATCCACTAAATTCTATAGGAGCAGGAGTTTTTTTACTAATTCATAAAGGCTTGGAAAGAAACATCATTTGTAATAATAAACTAAATGGTTACCTAGTAGCCATCAATCTCTAGAGCAAAAAGTGTAAAATATGGATAGTACAAATATATCTCCTTTATGACAAATAAAAAAGCCTGTCTATCCAAAAAAAGATTTAAATACTGATTCAAAATAAGATTCAGCAACAATATCAAATTATTTTAATAGATGACTTCAATGTCACTTTCAATTTCAGATATAACCAAAGAAACATAAACTCCAGTAAAACTTTTACTCCAGTAGAAGAAACAAAAACACAAATATTTAGTCATTTCACTAATCAAAATCTCATGGATCTTTAACAATTCTGAGATAGCAAGGAAAATATATACACAAAATCAAACAGCAAAAGTTCAAGCAGAATAGACTATATTTGAAGCTCACCAGCTATAGCCAATAGCTTGATTAGCTTCAAAAACAGAAACTTCAAAGAAATCACAAATAGTGACCATACCCTCCTAGAACTTCAAGTAGTTATAGAATCTTTTATTCACATAGCTACAAAGCAGCAAAAAATGACCAAAAGATACCAAGAAAAAATAATAAACCTGGCAAAAACATCGGAGGAACAATGGACAAGGTTCAAAAACAAGATAAAAGATAAGATACAAAACAACAAATTTTACAAGGAAATAGCAAGCCTATATAATAAGGCATTAGATCCAGAGAACCAAACTGATGAAATCCAACACTGGTGGAGTAAGTTAGAAAGAATAATAATCTTATCAGTATTCAACAATCTCTATAATGAAAAGAAAACTGCCAGAGAAATTCAAAAGTAACAAAACGGAACACAAAACAGTAAAGAAAAAGATCTAATCAAACTATATAGGCAGCTCTATAAACTACAGAAGAAGGTTCAAAAAGATTCCACAGCAATAGAATTCATTGTATTATCTTAACAACTTAAAGATCTCTCACTTAAAGTTATCAAAATCCTCTCAACTAACTCCAGCCTTCAGTAGATAAACTACTATAGAGTAGAGCTCCTAACAATACCACTTTGATATCACTTTGATACCAGTTTAATACTTAAATTTATTATATGAACATATGAGTAGGTCACAATCCATATATTAAATTTATTATAGATTGGTACCATTTTGATACCAGTTTGATACCAGTTTGGTACTTTTTCGAAGCCCTACTATAAAGTACAGAAAACCAAAGCACAGTCCTATCGCAGATCAAAGAATATATATATAATCTAAAATTAACAGTACAAAAGACATGTCTTGTGAAGAAAAAAAAAAGAGTCAATCAAGAAATCCTAAAGGCAATCGAAACCAGATGTCAGAATCTTAAGGACAACCAGAGAAGAATTGTATAAACACTAACAAATAACTTTAAAAAAAGAATAACAATTGATAGAATCAAGGTAGTAAATAAAGAGAGACAGGAATATCTTATAATTGACAAAGAAGAAATTCTGAACCAAACAGAGCAATATTATTGAAAAGCATTTTGAAAGCATAACAACAACTATAACATGCTAGATAAGCAATAGAAAAAACAATATGAATCCAAAAACAAAATACAAGACAGTTGATATAAGAAGCTAAAAAAAAAAATCCAATCAGAAAAGTTGAAAGAAATTCTTCAAGACATATCAAAAGACAAAGCAGCAGGTCTCTTCAAAATCCAATATGAAATGCTCAAGAGACTAGAACCCCATATTAAAAAGATCCTATGCAGCTTTTTCAATTTGTTTTTAAAACAGGAACATATACCAGTATCCTGAAAGAACAGCCTTCTATATTTGATCTCCAAAAGAAAAGAATAGCAAGAAGAACTTAACAATACCAGACCTATAATCCTACTTGAAACAATACAAAAGTGTTTCACCAAGATCCTTAATAACCAGTTAGCACTGATATACAAAAAATACAATATACTCAAAGGTTTCAACTTTGCGGGCCTTCCAGGGAAAAGTACTTTTAATTCAATCCAATTGCTTAACAATATTTGTGAAGAAGCTTATAAAGAAAAAAAAAATTATGGATCCTATCACAAGACACTGTCAAGACATATGACACTGTTAATCTTGAAATACTAAAATGAGCATTTCAAAGAATTAAGATATCAGAGAAGATTATCAGACTTATTCTAAATCCCTTCAAACAAAGGAAGATTAAGATCATTACAAGTATAAGACTTATTAAAAAAGTAATGACAGGAGATGGTATAGATCAAGGAGAAACAATTTTTTTATTACTTTGGAGAATCTTCTACAATTCTTTATTGTATGAAATTCAAGAAAACGAAACACTGGGCTATTTAATAAATTGTTTTTGAATACCAGATCTTAGCAAGCCATCAAGTAATCCAAGCTCAATAGAAAACTTATCTCTCAGGCAAGCAGCAATTGCCTATATAAATGACACAATATGGATAGCTAAATCTCAAAAAGACATGGAACAAATTCTTGAAAGAGTCAAATAGTTTTATGCAGCAAATAACTCCCAAATTAATAGCAACAAATCGGTTCTTATTACAATAAATAGTAACAACAAAGATTCAAATATAATTCACTTAAGATTTAAATAAGAAGAAGTCAAAGAACTGGATCGCAAAAGCTATGCAAGATTTCTAAACATATGGTTAGGTAATAAAGACCAAGCATCCTCTATTAGTGCTTGTATATTTTGTTGCTTGCTTGCCTCGTTTAGTCTATTTACATTAATTGTTGCTATCTTTATCAAAATGCTATCTGTTTTAATCTCTTTATATATTCTTTTTTGCTTTTTATTGGTCGTTGTTCTTGCTATGTTATTTTTACTCATTATTGTTCGATTTGGTTAGATTTACTGTCGAGCCTTCTGTACCTTTGTTATACTGTTCTGTTCTTGTTCTATAAGTTCACTTACTTTCTGAACTAAACTATCCATTTGGGCCTCCATTCTTAGTTGTCTTTCTTCAATTATTCTACTATTCACTTGATATTGTTTATCTGTTTCTTGCTGTTGTTCTTTCCATTATTTCTCCTCCTGTCTTTACTGTAATTTGCTTTCTTCACTTTCCATCCTATTTTTTTCTTTTTGTTCCTCTGAGGTCTTTTCCATTCTTAGCTCGATGTACAATTTCTCAATACACTTCTCTATTTTTTCCATTCTTTCCTCGAGTCTTGTCAATTTTGTTTCCATTGTCTCTCTGTTGCTTGTTCACTCATATCTGATGACCAACCTTGTTCTGCTGCGCTTGCACATCACTTTTGCAAAGATGATTAGTATATTGCCTTCTGGTTCCTTCCTGAATCTTGATTGTACTGCTATGAATCTTGCTTTTACTTTTTCTCTGTCGTAGCGGATCTTTACTTCTCCACATTGGTATGCTATGTGTCTATCCTGTCCACATTTGTAGCATAGTCTCTCATATTCATGTATCAGTTTTATGTTTGTTTTCTCAAATTGGAACTCTTTACCCAATGCTTGTTGCCTATCCTCTTCTGTTTCAAATGCAATATATGCAAATCTTTCCTTGAAATAGTTAGTGATTCTAAGTATGTACATCATTTTCCCCCCTACATTTTTGCCAATCTCTTCCAAGTCATATGCTGTTGTGCCTGCCAGCTTCAATACAAAATCAGATCTTCTTTTTAGTTCTTCTTTTTCTCCTGCTGCCAGAAGGATTCTCAGTTGCTCTTTTTCAAATGGAATTGACCACTGTTATATGAGAATTTTTGCTATCTTCTTATCCTGAAAAGTTACTATGACTGTTTGTCACATTTCTACTGTTCTAAAGTAGATACTTTTAATTTCTCCAAATTTCCTTAAAAGGGTTTTGACAGCTCCTTTGCTAATTGCTAATGATATGTCTCTGATGATCACTTTCTGCTCCAAATCTCGTTGTTGTAACACATATTCCATGGAAATCAAATATTTCCTATTTGACTTGCCACCAAAGTTAATCTCACATGTATGTTACATGTCTATGGGATTACTGAAAGTGGCAATGATCTTCTTTTTCCTGTTGGATTCTCTCACAACTCTGACTTCCAAGAAGGAGTCAAAGCAATAGCATTTTTCCTCTACTATTTCTGCAAAGACTACTGATTCTAGGTTTGCTGGGATTTCTATCTCTCCCATATGCTTTGGTTTTCTGGTTACTTTTTCTTGATAGTTGGTTTCTTGTTCCAATTCATTCGAATCCTTTTCTATTGCCTCCCGTTTCTTTGCCATTTCATCCTTAATGTCCTGTGCCTTGTTGTTTCCCTTCTCTTTTTTCTCTTGCTCCATTTCTACATCTTGCCTATCACTTGTCTCTTGCTTGCTTTGTTGCTGCTCTGTAAGTGGTTCCTGCTGTTCTTCCTCTTCTTCCATTTCTTTTATCTTGTGTTTTCCTTTCATGTCACCTGTGCTTGCACTTCTTTTGCTTGTCTCAAAGATTACTCTTTCCCTGCTTCCACTCTGTTGCCTTGTAGTGACTTTTTTACTGATGCTTGTTACCAGGACTCTTGCTTCTCTTATAGAGCTTATAACCTTTCATTCTCTGCCTCTCCCTCTACTTGAGATTGTTGCTATTGTTTGTCTTCTGTCCATTTTCTACTGCTTGCCTTGTTTGATAATTTCTTACTACACTATTGCTTAATGGAAAAGAGTTTTTAGCTATATAGTATATAATTAGGATTCCTAATAATATTATTTAGATATCAAGTTAATATTGAATTTGTTATAAGTTTAATACAATAGGTTATAATTTACAATATATATTAAATTTATTATAAGTTAATATTAGTTGGTACTATTTTAATACTCAGTTTGAAATTTTATATATAATAAAACTTTTTAAAATTTTATTTATTTATTATTTAAAAACTACTATATAAAAATTAATAATTAAAAAAAAAAACTTTTTCCACAACTCTCTAATTCATAAAAAATTTCCTTTTTTAGTAGTAATATGAATGGTAGACAGTAAACAGTAAGTAAGAACTTTTTTCTGGGAGAGGAGTTTATCTTAGCTTTCTGCAAGATGCAAGAGATCGATTAACTCTCTATAGAGAGATGGATGCTTTGGAAGTGGCAAAAACCTTTTCAATTAAACCCTTTGCTTTACTGAATAAAATCTATGTAAGTAACTTCCAAATAAAGAAAAACTCTTTTATTATATTTATATACATTACTATCTATTATATCACAAAAAACACACATAAAATCAAATACAATTTTCTCCTTAAGATGTAGCATTTTATTTTTTCAAAGTTTTTGTTTTTTGCTAATGACAACTAGTACTAGATTTATTATAATCTTTTGGCTAGTTATCAGTCCTTGCCAAAATTTTTTTATACAAAAACTGAAATTAGCTTATCTTCACCAAAAGATCTATAATACACAAAACACCAATAATATTTTGTATCACTAATTATATCAAAACAACACAATAACTTACTGGATTGGGAGAGCATATGATCAGTACCCTATATAGGTTCCAGTAATCACAATTAAGGATCCTAATAATTTTTTTCGATTCTGTATTCGATTTTTAAGTTTATATTAAATTTAATAAGTGGGGTATACTCCACTATCATTTTTAATAGTGTTCCGAACCTTATGCAATTTCCTGCGATTTTATTTGATTCTAATTTTTGGAACCATAATCATAATATATAACAATCCACTATAACAAAACAATAAATATCTGGAATGTATTTCAGTTACCCTACTATAACACCACAATACAGCCATATCATATAATAGCAACATATTACAAAAATTACCTGATCAAACTCATTGAGTTACATATGACTTGCATGATGCCATCATTCAACTGAAACATTTATTTGTATTCAGAAATCACATTTAACAAAAGCTTTAATATTTTTTTGACACTTTTTCTTTTTAATTTTTTTTTTTTACTAAACCAGCAATCTTGTTCCAAATGTTTTTTTATTTATTATTTTTTTTAGTAGATGGTTTCTTTCTTTTTTTGTCTGCTCAAGGTTTTTTGAAAATATATCTACTACAATAAATGGTAAACCAATATTTATAACTATATATCTCATATCTTAGTATTAATTATATAATATTATTTACTCTATCAATAAAGATTATAAGAAGTATTTCATCTTAATATTAAAAAAAAAAAATTAATAATTAATTTTTTTATCTTCTTTTTTAATTATTGTTATATATAAATAAAAAAAAAAACTCTTTTTTATTCTCCCTTCTATGCTTGAAAATTTCTTTTTAGAAAATTTTTAAGTTGTTTACTTTTTTCTTTATTTTTTTCTTTCCCTTCTCTTTATGTTTTTCCTTTATATCTTTTTATTTTTTTTCCCTTATCTTCTCCCCTCCCTTCTATATATTTTTTTTATATATTATACCTCTTCTTTTCCTCTTTTCCTCCTTTTTTTTTCCTGCTGAAGCTAGGTTTTTCTCTTTAGGCCTCTTTTTTTTTTGAAAACTCTATTTTCATAACATCACTTCTTTGGCCAGTTGACTTCCTTCTTCAAGAACTGTATTAAGAAGTGGTAATCTTTTTTAAAATATGGGTTTCAGGAAATTTTTTCTTTTTCATGGTCTCTCAGAAAAAGAATGAATGGTTTATTCTCTTCAAAAGATTATTATTATCAAACTCTATGTTGTTACTGATCAATGGTTATACTAGATATGTCCAAAAAATCTTTGTACAACTATTATTATTTGAAAGTATTCAAGGAGTTGCACTTCACAATATCTAGAATAAAAATAGTAATCAATGTCAATTCAACTAATAATAAGTTAGGTTAGTTGTAGGTGTCATGCTAGTAATTGGGAAACTTAATAGAGTAATATATAATAACTAGGAATTTTAGTTACCTCTAAAAACAAGCTAGTGATGACAACAAAAGTTTCTCACTTACTTCTCAAACAATTTAGGTCTATTGTATAAGATTAGGTTCTGGTGTCATTAAGAAAACCAATATAAATTCCATTCATAGAACACTTCTACTATATTTAAAGCCTGAGTATGCCAAATCTTTTTTGTGACTTGAAGGCAAACCTGTATAAAGTGGCTATAGCACCTTCATACAAAAAAATGTTCACTTCCTATCATCTCCAATACTACTTCACTTGCTATACATCAAGTCATATTTGGAAAGCAGGTATATTAATTCTAATTATGACTTGGAGGCCAACTTGTATAGATTGGCTGCAGTATCTTTATATGATTAAATATTTATTTATTTCTAGGCAACTAGACACTATTCAAGGCAATAATATAGATTTTTGAATTTCTTTTTTTTTATATTTCTTGAATGATGCCAAAAGAGTACAGGGTTAGGTTTCTTTTAAGAGATTTGTGTTAACCTTTTTCTAGTAAAGCGAAACATATGTTATGCTATTGATATTATACCTTGTTTTGCAAGTAAAAATATAATAAATATAATAAAGTGTAAAAACTATTTGCTCTTTTTTAAAAAAAAAAAATTATTGTTTTATATCTTTTTTTTTTTTATCATAAAAAAACATCAGATGCAAAACTTTCACTAGTCGAAATGGATTTATTCGGCATTATGCCACTCGTGAATCATTCGTCAAAAAAGTATATAATTCGGCTAATCAAAATTATATAACTTTTATCTTCGGCTATAAAGCGGCATAT
>CAJVPV010000776.1:0-18998 GCA_910591835.1 Acaulospora morrowiae | reverse complement strand
ATAGGTTTTAAATATTCTTTTTTACTGTATTCCTTGAATGGTGCCAAGGAGTGTAGGGGTGGCCTTTACAGGTCCTGCATTTAACTCTTCTTAGCAAAGAGAGATGTATGTCATGCTTCCTATATTGTAAATCTTGTAACCCACAAGTCTAAAATTATAATAATAAATAATAGCGTGATAGCCAATTGCTTCTTCAAAAAAAAAAAAACATTGGTTTCTTAACCAGCAAAGTAAACAAAAGCTACCACTTGTTTTATTTTTCTTTTCAAAATACTTTTCTTATTTATTTTTGTGACCAAATACAAGAAACCTACCTAAAAGATCCATAACAAGAACACCTTTACAGAAAGAAAACTAACAAGAAAAAATACTCACCAAAGGCTTTCAAAAGATTTAAGAATCTAGAGAAACAAGAATAAAGAAGTCTTTAATCTCCCTATCATCTTCTTGACTTTCCACTTTTTTTTTTTATGCATGCTTCCTTTTTTTTAGTTTTTTTGAAAAATTTTACCTACCTTAGTTTGACCCTGAATTTTTAGTTATACCAGATTTCCTGAAAGATAATTGATCAAGGTTGTGGATTGGTTGATCATGTTAACTACAGAAAAAGTAAACAAGACACATATTCTTTATGTGTTCCAGTCACACAATACTAAACTGACAATGTGATTAGTTTCTGAAAGAGTTGAACAGTTTTTAATTAAAAGAGTAGTATGGAAGTATTAGGTGAAGTTGAAGTTATATATAGAAAAGAAGCAATATCTTTTTGTTCCTATCCTTTTATTTTCTTTTTCTTTCCTATTTTTTCTTGAAAACAGAAAGTAGCAACAAGATTTAGATCCTATTCCAATCTGGTAACAAGTTGAAGTACTAATATTTATTTCAAAAATAGTTGGAAAAAAAGATCTTGAAACTATTTATTAGTTGAGTGAAGCAATAATTTCAGAAGATATGACTTGGGAAAAAAATTAATAATAGAAAACCAACATTCTTTCTGGTTAAAAGTTTTCAAGCATAAAGTCTCAAAAAATACTCTCCTGGAAGTGCACTTAAATATTCTTGAATATTGACTATTTCAATAAAAATTAAACAGTCTGACTGGTTACAGATAGTAAAAAGTGAAGAATCATAAGAGCTTGAATTTTGAAGTTTATAGAAATAATCTTTTTAATAATAATTAGAATAGATAATAGCTTTTTTTTCTTTTTTTTTTTTTCAAAAAAATTTTTTTTTATTTTTTTTTCTCTTGTGTAGTTACTACAAGAGAAGGTGACATAATTTAGATTTATGGTTGTGACTATAGAATTGATTTGCAGACTGTAATCCTCATAGCATAACTGAATATTAATTCTAACTATCAGGCTAGTAATGTATTACTCCCATAAATCATATCTAGAGGCTTTGACTATCGACGAGTGATTTGGATCAGGAAAATTTATATTTTGCAAGTATTCTCAACTTGTAATAGTTTTTTATAATTTAATAAATAAATAATACCAACTTGATTGTGGGATTAAAAAAAAAAATTAAATAAATAAAAATTAAATGAAATGATATATTCATTTACAGGTTTAATACAACATATTTAAAAACAATTTTTATTTTTATTAATAGATATAAATAATAATAATAATAAATTATGTAAAAACAAAATTATAAAAAAAATCATTAATAAAAAAAATAGATAAAATTATTAATTGTAAAAAATTTTATTTAATAATAATTTTTAAAGTCTTATTAGTCATGGGACATTTTGATTCTATTGTCATTACACACAATATAAATTGTATTATAAAAATGGCATTTTAGTCTTGGTTAAGGGGAAATGTTCTGTAACTGTTATATTATTTAGTTTAAAAACTTATATGATATAAAAAATAAAAATAAAATGTTTTTCAAAGAAAATTAAGTATTTATCCTTGACTATAAACTGTTATAATACTTGTTGACAGAAATAGTGATCCGGATGTGTGTGTACCTTCCGATCACGTGATACACAAGTGATAGCGGCTTATCAATTTAACGGAGTTTTTTTTATTATATAGTATAACTCATTTGCAATTAATGTCCTTCGGACAATTAGGAGTTGGATTTTTGGGTCATGATCATGACAAAATCTTTGGCATGATAGCGATCAATAGTTATGGTACGATCATGTATTTACTGTATAAGCTGATTTAAACGAAGGAATGTATAAATAGGGGATGTTGTTGCATGTGTTAGGATAGTCCTTTGGACTTTAAATGGTTCCCATTTACCTAGTTATTATTAAATATGAGGCGTTTGTGAAACCATCATTTTGATTGGAGGATTATAAATAAATAGATAAGATGCATCGTACGCGTCACGTAAAATCTCATTAAAAACATAGATATCCCGCCTTCCTCAGGACCTTCCTCAAGACCTAATAGAAATTGTGATATAAAATCGATTTAATCTTGAAGAAGGTCAAATCACGCCACAAGGTTGTGAGGAAGGTCACATCATACCACTACGAAATAATAATTCAACTAATCAATAATGTAATACAATACCTTCAACTAGTAGCAGGGAGACACGTCAGGTAGAAAATGTATCAATTATAAAAATATCATACGCGTTGTCATTGCTCACGAAATGTTTATTACTTTATAAGATTGAGTTTTCAAGGAGACTTCGAAAAAGGAAGTCTATAAATTATTCGGAACTTGATCTAAAGTCAGATTCTATAATAGAATCTGATAAACACTCGGATCAAGAGAGTAAAAGAGTAAATACGAACATCAGAATACTTATATTAAATTATGTTAATTTAGCGAAAACCCAAGAAATCGGAGAATTAGTCTGTTATTAAAAAATTTTTATACACTATACTTAATCACAAGTTATCATTAGCTTTAATAATGATAAAATATTGTAAAAAAAGATCCACGTCAAGATTCGAGTAAGCTTTTTATTTTAGATCAATCTATAAATCTCGTTTATGTCAATTTTAATATATTTTTATACAGTTCGGCAAACAGCTATATCCTGGATCTTACATCCGATTCCAACTTTGGAAATGAGCTTAAATCGAACAATGGGCAAAGCTTATGACGGACCGATCAGAGATATTATCTGATCGGTCCACCCGATAAAGAAATTGTGATATATTTGAAGTTTTAAAAATTTAGTATCGGCAAATTTCGTAAAAGATGGAGCAATTTAAGGTCCTTGAAGGTTCCACGTGATCCAAGTTTCTCCTATAAAAAAATAGAATGGATGAATATTTTATACTGGGTTGAATCTTCCGTCAAATCATTGTAAGTCTTTTTATATGTTTATATTATTTTTAAAATCAATTTTAAATTTTTGAATAATAATACATTAATTCTTTTAGTCTAGATGCCTTCGAGTGTTCCATGGAAAGTTTATACAGTGAACCCTCTCTAAACGCACTCCCCTCAGGATCATAGAAAAATTCTTAAAAGATGTGCATTTATAGAGAGAAAATATAGTAAGTGCATTTAAGGAGGGTTTTCTATATTAATTTGGTTTTCTTATTAAGATTCGAATAATTTAATTTTCTTATGAATTATTTTTGTTTTCTAGGGGTAGGTTACAGTAACTGCCACGACTTTAAGAAAAAATATATTATAATATCAGCTTGAATGGATCATATAAAACGAGACTCCGATAAATATCATCTTGCATGAATGCTAAAAGATATGTTGGATGATATGCAACAAGTGTTTTCATGTGAAAACAAATGCATATCAAATCTTTACACTATTGGTATTCAGGTACATTGAATATTAAACCAATTTTCGAATTAGCAATATAAGACGGAAATAAATATATATGATGGAGAAACGTGATATATATCGACTTCATCTTTTAAAATCATTTGATCTACCTCAATCTTATCAACACTGACAAATTACGTCTTGCTCTTTCATGGGCATGGAATGTTGAGGTAAACATTATTTTTTTATTTTACTTATTATTTGTAAAGAATTACTTTGTACATTATCACGTATTAATAAAGATCTGTCACTTCAAATAGATAGAATGGATTCTGTTTCTCATAAAATTCCAAAAAATTCATTACCTGAAATGAAAACGGATACCATACCGGAGAATTCAAGAAAAAAAAAGATTGTCGGAAAGAATTAACTGTAAAATAAAGATATGGATGTATGTAAAATTGTAAATATCACATTACTTTTGCATCTGATATAATTAAAAAAAAATTTTTTTCTAATATCTTTCTTGAGTATTAGGTTTTTTTTTTACAAGGTAAATAAGTATACATAATAACATAAATAACATCTATTTAGTTAAAAGTTATAAGTAATTAAAGATTTGCGAGAATCATGTTTGTAATTAATCTTAATGTTTCTATATCAGGTTTGGCATAAACGATAATGCACTTATAGTATGTAGTTTTGAAACATGAATTGGAAAAAACAAATACTGAAATTTCTACCTACGTAATAGTGACCGTACAATAGAACATATAAAATAAGTAATGCTTATGCAGTATCAATGTGCTTTTAAAGCAAATCGGTGTCAGAAAGGAAACAAATTGGAGTGTCCGTGAATATCAATTTGTACGACATATAAATGAGAATGTCGCACACGACTACGTCTAAAGGTCTTCTCAATTTCTCTTGCTGGCTGTCATGTTTAGCCCCAAAGAAAAATCACCTTCAAGTTTCGAAAGTGCGAGTTCCTTTACTAGCGAGGGTTCCGACTATTTCTCTCCAGAGAAAAGCGATGCTTTGACGTTAGAATATCCTGAGGAGTACGAACAAAATTGTTTGCTTTTTCCGACTTATGCCACAAAACACGTATGCAATGAAGATAGTAAGTGAGAATCGCAAATTAAGTTCACAAAATCGATTCGATCCGATGCATGGATGTAATTCATGATGATAATGCTTATTCCTTGTAAAAATTTAAAGAACCGGAATTGACCGATAATTGGAATATCCGTGCCCGTGGATGGGCCTTTTCTACACCGAGATCAAGCAAGACTCGTGCGCTTTTCTTAAGTACGTATATTTCTTGTTCAAAAATTGGGCGAAACGCATTAGGAGAAATAACTGAATGGTTTTTCATGATAAACAGAAATAACGTCGTTGGTGAATAAAATTCCCAAAACCGATTCGAGATATGAACATCTTCAGTCTCGAACGCCGCTTTTTTGGGCTAGTAATCTTGACAACAAGGAATTCTTTGTTGAGGTGGTCGGCTTGACAAAACCACAAAAGATGACTCTCGATGGCGATCCTAATGATCCACTTGCAGAACAAATTGCTGAGAGCTTTATGCCAGAAAAGGCGGTGAAATTTATGGAAAATATTCGTCAACATTATCATGGGAATACTCAGATGGGCGACGAGACATATAAAACCCAGGTTGTGTCGAGTTCGGGATGTTTTTCTGGGGATATTGTAATTCCACAAAAGACGGTACGAAAGTGGCTAAAAGCAAGTGATGTTGACAGTTCTTGGAATATGCTCAAATTAGAGGTTTATCAAAATGAAAATGGTGAGTCACCTTTGTAACACGAAGTATTAAGGATGTCGATTTCTAACGGTTTCTTATGTTCTCTTGCATTCAAATTAAAGCTAGACCAGCATTTGGCGTGGTGAACCTGATAGAGCCCACAGGTGTTTCTGTAATTTCGGTAAATAAACGGACATCATTTATTTAATGCTCAATTGAAAACTATAGTAACCGAATTTTTTTTTTTTGAAGGATATTGATGATACGATCAAGGAAACGGCAATCTTGGCTGGACCAAAAACCATATTTCTGAACACTTTTCTGCAACCTTTTAAAGAAGTGAGTTCTTTTGTACGACAGGTCTTGCTTTTGAATATTACTTGATTTAATATATATATATATATGTGTGTATTGAAAAGGTCCCTGGAATGTCGGAGCTTTATCGATATTGGGTAAGAGTGCTCTTGATAGCTGAGATGAATCAAAATTCCGACAAGTGATAGATCCGAAGCACTTACATTTATCATTTATTACTAATACAGTATGACAAAGGGGTGGTGTTTCATTACGTATCGAATTCTCCTTGGCAACTGTTTCCAGCATTGCGAAGTTTCTTTCAAGAGCATAATTTTCCTCAGGGTTCTGCACACCTTAAATTTTATGAGTTGATCAAGAGTGCCCGTGATCACAATAAAGGGAGTTCAACTGCGAGTAAAAAAAAATACATAACAGAACTATTAAAGGTAGGTGAACACATGCGAACAATGTGTTTACTCATGAGCTTTCTCTCGCCCTGTAAAGTCACCTAAACTCAAAATCATCCTATAAATAAACAAATAAAGGATTTTCCCGAAAGAAAATTTATTCTCATTGGTGACACCGGAGAACGTGATCCAGAGCTGTAAGTGAAACGGAATCCGCTTTACACATTTTTTTTTTTTAATCTATTCGCTGATTGAATTGTAATTTTAAACTAGGTATGCCGAAATTGCGGAGGAATATAAGGACCAGATTATCCGAATCTTTGTTAGAGATGTCAACACACCGCATCTAAATAGTCAACCAGATACGCAAAGAGCAGTATCTTATACTAGAGCATTCAAATATTTCAAAAAAGTGTATTCTATTTATGGTGATGGAAAAGAGAATGGAAAAGAAACCGAGATGGTATCGGTGACTACGGAATCAACCACGTCCGAACTTTCCAACACCTCTTGTGTTACTAGGAGTTATAATATGGATGAGAAGAACCCTCCTCAACCATCTCCCAATCGCCTTAATCTTAGAAATATCATATCTTCCACCATTACCAATGTAAAAAATACAGCACGAACTCCAACCGATGAAACAGGAGATTCGTACGATCCAGGAATGATGATGGAAACGGAATCAAACATCTCAGAAGACATGTTCTCTGCAGATTCAGATGAAGACAAGCCTAAATCTCCCAGGGATTCAAAAATAGAATCATTTAATAAGAGAATAAGAGATTTACAGGAAAGATTCGAAGAAGGGTTCTTTTCAACTTTCAGTGATCCAGACGAATTGAGGAATGATCCTATCATTAGAAAATACCTTAAAAATTAAAAATTGAAGTTCATTGACACATAGAGACTATCATTTTATTTTGTGTACCATTAACTTTGTTATATTATACTGTATACTATTTAATATCTAGTTTTTTTTTTTACCAACCATTATCTTGTACTTTAGAAGGTCTTCCATTCATGTGATGATAAGATAATATAAAACTTAATGACATCATCCAAAAAATAAATGTTTTCATATCTGCCATCGATCTAGATGTTCTTTGATGAACTCGCGTGCGTATGGTAAAAAAAAAAAAAAAAAGCTGTGTGCATAAGCACATGCGTGAAATGATATATAATATGGTGAGCCATGAGATACGTATCTGCAATAAAGCCCCAGAAGGAAATTCTAAAGATCGACAGCACTGGTTATTTTTGGAAAAAGTTTTACCTTGGAATTTCTCTTTGACGAATGAACTTGGCTGCCAAGATTTTGGAATGAGTTGTCAGATCATGACGCCCACCATTCTCCGGTTAAATTGATTAAAATGGAAAGATGCCCAGACTTATCATGATTCACTTGGCAGCGAATGTGCTCTTTCCTGTCTAGCATTCACTGGAATATCGGGTGATCGTCATGCAATTCATGTATCGCGACAATACAGACGACTAGTAACACAAATTACATAAATAATGGGATTCGATCTATTTTAAGATTTCATTTAAACAGAAAATCTTTGACAAAACCTTTTTTATTAGTTACTTACGCAATAAACGTTTTGCATCTTCTTTATATTGTGGAATGGCGTTACAATTAGACGGCAACATCAAGAATTATAATTTCGTTCGGTCAGCCGAGACAAAAGGTGAAGTTGAAATCCAAGATTCCGTGTCTCACGATGTTTTATTCAAGAAGATTAGGCAAATGGTAGTTTTACCCACTGTCAAACTATTGATACTGATTTAGGGAATCCCGAAATAACGTATTTCTAAAAATTGGTTTTTCTCCTTTTATTTTTACATTCGCATGCAGTCTACCGAAGCTTATCATTCTCAAATAATCGATCCAATACCCGAAGTTATCCTTGTCGAAGTAGAAGGAAGAAGTTCGAAAGATAAGTTAAAGAAAGTCAAGCTGTATCAGGTGTGTAATTTTGATCTTTGTGCACAGTCTTGACAATTTACCCTAAAGACCCATATTAATGAATTTGTTTTTTTTTTAATCATTCATATTGGAACTAGCCCGACGATGTCCTTGAATTAAAAGACACCGGAATATTGGGATTCGAACATAAATTTACATGGGAGGGAGAAGTTTATGTCTGGAGGAGACGAAATCTAGGGTTTTCCAGAGAGATAGAATGTAAAATGGTACACGGCGACGATCCAGGTATAGGAGTCGCCATCTTTAAACCCGAGAAAAAGACTATCGGACACATGACCATAATGTACTATAACCTAGAGCGAATTGGGGTGGAGGATAAACGTGGATTGGAATATGTTTTATTGATAACCATGTTCTCATTCTTGGACAAGTCGGAGGATGAAAATTCTGGTAAAAAAAAAAATGAAGTGGTTGATGATTCCAATGTGGTGATAAAAGACGAATCAAAAGAGAACAAGAAGAAAAAGTGGAAAAGAGAGAAAAAAAGAAAATCATCGGAAAGTAAAGAAGCGACAGAGAAAAGGTTGGCCGAAGAGAAGAAACGAGAAATGGAAAAGAAGGAAGAGGAAGAAAGATTACGCGCGCAGGAGGTCAAACAACAGGAAACACTAAGAATATTGAAACAAGAAAAGGAAGATCAAGAATATGCGAGAAAATTGTTGGTAGAAGAAGACAGAATATCGTCAACCTATAATCCGAGAGACATTTCTCACAATTCACCATCCTCCTCGGCAAATCCAAAATTTCGAAATGGCGGTTTCCATAATTCAACATATGTGGAACACCAAATGCCATCCTCTTCACCGGCAAATCAACAACCTCGAAACGGTGATTTTCATAATTCAACATATATGGAACGCCAGATGCCATCCTCCTCATTAACGGATAGTCGAAATGCCGATTCAACGGGAACGGTATATCCTTCAGAAACCGGTTATAGCAATACATACTATGATAACCCTGTCACAAGCACCAAACTCAACTCTGAAGACTCCAAACCTGTGACACCGATTCCAAAGCGGAAAAAGAAACCCAGAGAGTATAAGAACGAATACGGATGGTAAAAACAGGCTAGGTGTTAAGGAAGGATTGCGGGATCAGACTTATTGATGTTGAAAATTGGTTGGTTGGTTTTTGTGTATTACTTTTTGAGCACACATATATATTTATTCATTAGATCTTTGTAGTTTTCCAATTGTTATGTATAATTCTTTGCATTCCCATTAAATATTACTTACATACAGATTTTTTTTTTTTTTTACTTTCTTTACTCGTGTAGAATTGAATTTCACAAGTCCCATACTTTTTTGTAAATCACTAATTTAAGCGTAAAAATTGATTATAAAAATAAAGTAATTGTACTTTGTTTCTTTAGAGTTGTTAAACTATAAAATCAACCAATGTGTTACGTATGCACAAACAAAAAGATGGCCATCGCCGTGGCGAAAATGAGACAATCTACATCTATTATCAATTCTCCAAGGAGCACTCAAAAAAAAGTGATACCAAAGATGCACAGCACAGCACGTATGTACGTACAACGTGTTTATCAACACTTAATCACCAAAAGATCATCGAAATAATGTATAGAAATAACAGGCATTAAAAAAAAAGGTTCCAATAAACTTATCACCTCTAAATGCTTAGACCAAAAATTTTTTTGACGTTTACCCATCTATTATTGTGGAGATAAAATGACCTGATCTCATTTCATTTTCATGGGTTCCAAAAAGAGATTTGTTTTATCCCTATTGCGGCGATTGCAACATGAGTAACACATAAAGATTATATAAGATTATTCGATTAGCCAATTAAAGTTTTGATCGCTTATCAATGTTATTATTGAGTTGACACTTCAATTTTTTCACACATCAGATCACAAAAATCAAAATTCCCACTTCAAATTAACGAAGAAAAATCAAATATCTTGACAAAACTTTGATAATAAAATGTCGGCCCTTATCCGTCTCTTTAGATCCGGAAGAACATCGAACCATCAATATGAAACGATCCCCGATGGTGGTCACAATGAAACTCATTTTGAGTCGCCCGAAGTTATCAGAGATATTGTCATGGGACTCAGTGACGGTTTGACGGTAACTCACGATTCGTTGATTCAGAACAAATTATTTCTCTCCGAGTCAACTTTACTACAAATGTCTATTAGGTACCGTTCGCTTTGGCCGCTGGTCTATCTTCTCTTGGAAATTCCCGTCTGGTCATAATGGGAGGCCTTGCAGGTTAAACACGTTGTTCGGTTATTTCCTTTTGGATAATCATTCCAAGTCTCTATAAATACATAACACGTTTTTTTTTTTCTTGGAAAAAAAATTAGAACTCATTTCAGGTGCCATTTCGATGGGTTTGGGCGGTTACCTGGCAGCTCGCTCGGAAGCCGATCACTACGTTAGCGAGAGATCGAGGGAAATCTGGTAGAGCTTTGGCTTTCATGTTATGTTTGCACATGAAAAAAAGCGATCACGTTCTTTAACAACCGACCATCTGAAATTTTCAAGGGAGGTCGAAAACTGCTTTGAAGACGAAGTACAAGAAATCATTGGTACGTCTTACCCATTTTCAAATGTGATTCACCGAAGCCTCTTATACTTACCCCTCCTTACCATCAGATATTCTGTCACCTTATGGATTGGATCCGAATACCTTGGCACCTATTATTGAAAAGTTATCATCAAATCCCGAAAGATTTGTTGATTTCATGATGAAGTTTGAACTAAACCTTGAGAAACCTGATCCATCCCGAGCATGGGTGTTGTATCAACATACACTCCTCAAACAATCGCATTATTGATGTCCGCGAATTATGTATTAATTCTTTTCGATGTCATTCCCAGAAAAGTGCCTTCACAATTGGAACTTCATATTTCATCGGTGAGTTTGATTTTTCAAGTTAACCACCGATGCGTTGCAACAGTGGTATTAACTGCGACTCGTAATTAAAGGGGGACTTGTGCCGTTGTTGCCATACGTATTTATTGAAGATTCGATGATGGGCTTGTACGTGAGTTGCGTTATAACCCTGATATGCTTAATAATCTTTGGTTTTGTCAAGGCACTATTCACAGCACCAAATAAGGCATTTTGGACTGCCATACAAACTGCGCTTATTGGTGCTATCGCCGCCGCCGCTGCTTATGGGGGAGTGAAGTTACTCGAAAATTTTCAATGAATTTCTGGGATAAGCCTTGAGAAAAGTAGTAATATGTCGGATTTCATAATAATTTGGGTTCACAAATCACGTAATATTGAATCTCTTTATAAAACTATTCATGTTGCATGTATAACAATTAAAAAAGAAAAAATCATTTTTTTGCTCATCTAAGACCACTAAATACATTACATTGCATGCTTTTTTTTAACTTTCTTTATGGATCGCATGTGTGAACATTGTTGGCGAGTTTCTTTTACTTTGATCACTCGGCGTGAATTACATATTGACCACATGATCATAAATCTAATAGACTTAAAATTAATTAATCCATGAGTGCAAGATTAAAAACCAAAAATTTCAAATTTCGTACAATTCAATTATTAAATTAATAAACATTATTTAAATGTGGAATTTAATATAAAAAAATTTTATAAAAACTTGTATCATTAGTAATGCATGTGATTTTACAAACCGAGTCATGAAAATTCAAATTCAATTCCATATCCCGTAATTATTATAATCGATCAATCAATTCGATACTGTAATTAACGTTAATATACAATTTCAATTATATTAATCAATCTTTCATTAAATAATTACTGTAATTAATAACAATTTCTTTTTTTTTTTAATAAACACTTTGAAATAACCCATGTGTATTTTAATGCCATCCAAAAATGTTTATAAGATTCGAATTGAAGTTTATCAATTTAATTTATTGTCTAAATGAAACTCTTGTACAAAAATGCATGAAATGTAATTTTTTTCATTATTGCATTTTAACATGAAATTATTTTATTTTTGAAAATTTTTTTATCAACTTGCAATTTGAATTTAATTAATAAATTATCCATTCAAGTGTATTAAACTTTTTGTATAGAAATTTTATAAATGCAATAAATTTTTTTAAAAAAAAAAGTTATTAAAATCAATATTTGTAAAATATAAAAAAATCAATATCTATATAAAATAAAAATTTAAGACAAAAAAAAATAACGTTAAATAGTTAATTACGTATTATATTATAAACAAGAAAATAATTGGTTTTTATCAATAAAAAATTTTTTATATTATTTGATTACTATATACTATTTTAATTAAACAAATAATTTTATTCAAGTTAAAGATATATTTGTTTAAATAAAAAAAATATAAATTTTTACTTAAAAATTTTTTTCTTGTTTCAAAAGATTTCATTTCTAAAAAATTAAAATAGTATTAGTTTAATTAAAAAATTTAAGATTTTTTGTAAGTATCAAATCTTGTTGACTTTAAATTTTATACTTGTTTTTTTTATAATCCATAATTATATATCAAGTTAATAAAATATATAAAAAAATTATTAAAAATAAATTTTAATTAATAGTATTAATTATACAAATAAAAACTTAAAAACTTTTTTTACCAATTTTTTTATTATCTTAAATAAACATTTTCAAAATATCTATATATTTATAATGATAAAGTTTATACTTTTTTTAATAATATTAATTTATTACAAGTGATAATCATTATTTTTAAAATAGGTTTTTTTTAAATTTTTGTTTTTTTATTTTATTTTATTTTATTTTATTAACTTTTTAGTTTATTATTACTTTATTTTAAAATAAATATTCAAATTTAAAAATATACAGTATATGTTTAAAGATTATAGATTTCTTTAAAAAAAAAATTAATTTTTTTCAAAAAAACTTAATTTTAAAAAAATCAAAATTTATTATTTCAATTTAAAAATTTAAAGTTTTTTTATAATAACAAATCTTTAAGTTTTAAATATATATTTCTATAATTAATAATTATATATCATGTTAATAAAATATATTGCTAATACTAAAAAAATTATAACATATTAATTAAATTATAACATGTTAATTATCTTTGTAATGATAAATAAATCTATATTAAAACATATCATATAACCAAATAAACAATATTCTATTAAATATAAAATTAAGAATTTTCAATATTTATTAAACTGAAATGCTATAATATTAAAAAAACTAAAAATATTATCATATTATATTGATATAAAATTTTTATTTTATTTTATTTTTTGAATTACTAATATAAATAAAACTGTCAACTTTTGTTTATTTTTTTTAACTATATATAAGCTCAAGTCACAATTCAAAACCCAAACATCATATTATTCTTCTTACTATTATTAGTGAGCAGGCATGTGTAATTAGCATTATAACCAGAAACTAACTAACTATTATTTATCATTTTTTTTCTTTTCTTGGATTCTTAAAATTTCACATATGTCAACTGCATTTTTGACAAATTATAATTAATTTACTTTGTAAAGATTATTGATATAATAATAGTAAATTATTATTAAAGTTTAATAAATTCCTTGCATCTAATGCTTGTCAATATATGTATATATATAGTCTCATTATCAACTTATTCATATATATTATTTTATATACAGTATTACAAGTAAACCAAAAAAAAATTTTTTTTTAAACTAATATTTCTTTTCGTTCCTAGAAACGATACATTTATATCATTTTATTAATTCGCTTTAGGGAATTAACAAATAAATACGATTGCCTTTTGCCACTTAAATAGCTCTCTACAACATAATATTATACATGTAAATATCAAGTTTAGGTTCTCTTTGAATTAAAGATCTTATTCTAAAGGTAGATGAATTTTTGTGAACATGAAGTTTTTGCCACGGCAAAATAATGGGTTTCAGTAATGTATAACAACGTGTGATTTGGTGATGTTGTAAGTATTGATAAGTTAGAATGCATAACTTGCAATTAAGAAATTCACATTACCGTAAATCTTCAAAGGATAATCGAGTGGAAATATAACAAACTATATTGTACAAATAATAAATAATTGAAAAAATCATAATATTCATTTTCCTTCAACGTTGTAAGTTCACGATCATAAAAGCCCCCAGGAATATGTGAAGGTAAAGACAGTGCTAGCCAGACATAATAACCCCCAAACCCACAAAGAACCTATACCGTTGCCACTAACACCCAATCCATACAAAATAGGTGTAGGCTGTTGAGTCGGATCGGGAGTGGTTGTGCCAGCACCGGCGGTAGTAGTATCAGATTTTGTTGTTGTAGTTGTTGGAACTGAAGGCAAAGGCGGGGGTGATGTACCGGAGGTGAAACTAACTGATAAAATGAATTTCAACTCAATATTCTCAGGATTGGATACGGCTAAACATAATATATCAGTGCCGTTAAACGGGGGATCTTTCGATTTTGTGCAACGTGATTGTGGTCCACCATCAAAACATGATAGGTCTGCGAAGTAATAAGAAGCTGGTCGAGTTTGGTCGATATATAGCTGAATGCCCGTGTAATTTGTGGCATAAGTGAGTAAACCAAATTGATTATATTGGATAGGGTGATTTCCTTGAACAACCGTGCCAAAATTTGAATTCTCCGATTGTGATGTGTTCACCTGTTGCATGTCATAACCTGCATTTAACGTTTGTAGATGTTTTATAAATGCTGAAAACGGCACTTCGGGTATCAATTCAAACATCAAAAATATTTATCAGAAATATTACCTATATAATTTGTTTTAACCCTGCTGCAAATATACCAGGTATAAAATGCTGGTAATCTACCAACGCCGCTATAAGTTTCTGTTCCTTGCGCATTTATTGAAGCGTCCTGTCAAACAACCAAGAATAAATTAGTATAAATTAGACGCGGCTAGCCGTTCATTTCTATATACCCTCTGTTTACTAAGGTCTCTAATCTAACCTACCTCTAACAACAATAAAATTATTGAAACTACCAGAGTGCATATTAAGCTGGTTAACTTCATGCTGCAAGAAAAAAACTAGCGCGTATTAATTTGGAAGTTCTATTTATATTGTATTAAATCACATGATTACATATTTAAATAGTATTTATCGAATTATCGAATTACTTAATTTGTATATACCGTATAAATATAAATATCGTAAGGTAAAAAAGCCTTAAATTTTAAGATAGCGATAGAAATTTTATTTTTAAAAATACTTAAAAATCTTAAATATTAATTGTTTTTTTTTTACAAGTATTTAATGCAAGGTTTTTATATTAAACTTGTATAAAATAATTATTTTTTTTTTGCAAAGTTTTATTTTATTAAAAAGTGGTAAAACTATCACTAACTTTTTATTGCTAATAACTCAAGAAAAATACAAATTAGAATTAGAATAGTATCCAACTTCTATATTATTTCAATATGGGCTTATTGATTATCTAGATTAAATTTGATCAATTTACTACTTTTCTATTATATAAAATATATTATTGTATAATTAATTTTAATAATTATTAAATTTAGATATATTATACAGTAGAAGACAAAAAAAACTGCCTAATTTTTTATGTGATTAAAATTAATATAACATGTCCTTATATTAATTTGACAATGAACCATATTTTATTTTGTAATGATAAGCATCTAAGTTTTTTTTTTCCAACTACACACATCCCAGTATGTTTTGGCTTATTGATAAAACATATTGGTAAAATATCAGCTTCCAAAAAAAAAAGTCAATGCAAAGTTCTTTTGTATTATTGAAATGAAGGAGTGTACAATATCCAAGAATTACATTTGATGACAAAGATCCCTATCAGAACAATATGTGACAACATCAAAAAATTAGAAAAAACAGGTACAAATACTGTACTTATACAAAAGGCAATAGGCAATCAAAAAAACTTATCGAAACTGCAATGCGAGCAATAAGTCAATACATTCACAATAACCCTTTAATTTTGGCAAAAGCTATAGTTATAAAACTAATGAAGAAAGAAGTTAGGGTCTCTTATAAGACAGTTCAGTGATATTTGATGAATGCTGGATATAAAAATAGTCTTCCTAGAAAGACCCCAATGCTTATTGAGACTCATAAGCAAGCATGTGTTGAATAGTAACTCAAACATGCCAATGACAATTGAAAAAAAATGCTTTTTTTCAAATGAAACAGCCCTTTAGCTCTTCTGTAATATGATAAAGTATTGGTACGAGAGTCAAAGACCTATCCATTTATTTCAAAAGATCGTAAAAAAATTATGGCATGAATGAATTTTTTTAAGAAAAAAAATCAAGATTATATTGTTTCCAAGAAACGATAAATACTAATTTTTATATCAATATTCTTCATAAACACATGTTCGAGATAAAGAAGAAACTTGGTACTTGTTGATAGTAGTAACGGAATAACGATCCAAAACATATGAGCCATCTCACCAAGAATTTTCTTTAAGAAAGCATGTCAGAAATTATAGATTGACCATTCAACAGTTCTGACTTAAATCCCATAGACCCTGATCAAAAGAAATATGAAAAAGCATATGTTGAAAATTTGTATGAGTTGAAATATTATATAATCAAAAAATGAAAAAAATTCACAATTTACTTTTAAAATATTTGATGATGTTAATGGAGTGGAAGTATCAAGAGGTAATTAAGAAAAATGGCAAATGTATATTATATTAATTTTTTTAGTGATAATAAAATAAGACTTGACGTATCTACATTATAAATTATATAATGTTTTATATAGTGTTCATTTGTTATTACATGATTTATAAAGGTAATTTTTTTTGTTTCCTACTGTATATTATCAAAATTTTATTATTATAAATATTTGTTATATACATGTATATATATATATATATATTTAAATTTAAAAAAGTATTGAAGTAAGATCTATAGGTCTATAGTATAGTGGTAATACTCCATAGGTCATCAAAAGAAGGTCTAAAGTTCAAACTCACCTGGTTACAAAAATTTATCACCTTCATTATTGATTAATCAGCTTTCAATACATGTCATATCCAATCAGTCAAAAATCATTTACCAAATTAAGCTAGGCTACATTAAGATAGAATCTTTGGTCTTTTTGATAATCGTAGGTTGAAAAAAAGTCAAAACAATAAAGATTATACAAGACAAGGCTTTTGGTCTAACTTTGATATAAGTCTATAATCCCAACTGGAATGGCAGATTTCATATTACCATCCTTTCTATTCAAATTGGTTAATTTCTTGGTTTAGGTTATACTCAATCAGCTAATATTTCAAACTGGATTGACAAACTCTAAAATTTGATTGAACCTTTAACTTCCTATTTGATGTTAACACAATCTGGATTAGTGACCTAATTATGGGAAAGAGTTAGGTTATAAGTCAAAAAGAAGACCACTAGGAAGATTTTTTACTGTTAGTATAGAATTTTCCTTACCTTATATTTACAAATAGGGAGTCATAAGCATAAACCAGGATATGAATTTATCTACTTAGTATAAGTTGGTATTCTGATAAAAAGGATGAGTAATATAAGTTAATATTAATAATAGTTAATAGACTATTCATATATAGATAATTGTGGTTTTAATTGATTTAACGATAAAATCCATATGTGTATTGCAACTTAGCCTTTCAAAAAAAAAAAAGTATTGAAAGTATTATTTTATTAATATATATGCAATATTAAATTTTATATTAAATATCTTTATAAACTATAGATTTATTTAATATTAATTGAATTTTGTTTTATTAAATTATTAGTACTGTTATGGTGATATATGGCAAGTCTGTCGCTTTTGTTTTTCCTATGTCATGCTATAATAGGGAATAACTCCTTATCAAAAGAGACGTATATATTTGACTTGAGTTTGGTAATGACACAGATTGATCCATCAATCTTGCATTACGAATAGTAACTTCTTGTATAATCACTTCTTGGTTAGTAACCTTCTCCAGGTGGATAGCCTTTTTGGATATCTCTTTTTTCTATATCATTATTTTACTTTTATACTTTTTATGTCTTATAATTTATATAACTTTATATTTGTTATTACTTTATACTTAATAATTACTTTATATTATTTGTTATTAGATAAATAACTCAAAATACCAGAATATATTAGAAATACTGGATACCTTAATAGATCTATCATATTTCTTTATATATTTTTCTCATTTGTGTTCATTTATTTATATAGTTTATTTTTACCTTAACAATACATATACTTTTTGAGTTACAAAGTTATTTTTTCATTGGTTCTTATATATATAACACTATTTAAATATTATAATAAAGTTATTTAATTGATTTTCTAAAAATTTATTTTATATAATTTATTATTTCTTAATTTAAAAATTAATATATCTAAATATCATTAGTATATCTTTTTTTTTAATTGAAATTTGATTGGATTTTATTTGGATTTTTACTAAGGATCCTAACGATTCTCTTCGATTCTGTATTCGATTCTCAAGTTTATATTAAATTTAATAAGTGGAGTATACCCCACCATCATTTTTAATAGTATTCCGAACCTTATGTGATTCTGTTCGATTCTATTCGATTCCAATTTTCGAAATCATAATTTTTACACAATTATAAAAAAAAAGAGAAATAGAAATTGATATAATATTATCTTTAGCAAATAAAACTTTATCTTAGTTTATTTTTTTATTTATTTTTTTTTTTTTGAGGGTTTCCCCTCATAGATAAGCATCATTTCTTTATTTGATATTGTATATAACATGATATACATCGTAAAAGAAACAATATCTCTTATGTACATATGTAGCAAGTTAAATGCTAGCCTGCCTACACAAACACATCTTGCTAATAACTCAAGAAAAATACAAATTAGAATTAGAATAGTATCCAA
>CAJVPV010000775.1:0-19000 GCA_910591835.1 Acaulospora morrowiae | reverse complement strand
AAAGGAAAGAAGCTTGAATATTTGGGTTCGAGTAAGTGGTATGTTGAGGGAAGTGGTTTTTTTGGAGGTGGAAGTTCAAAGTAGGATTCGGGAAGCTTGGAGAAGATTTGGTATTCTTCACGTAAGTAATTTTTATATTCAAAGAGTCTGTTTAGCTTGCTGCGTTTTTTGATTGGAAAAATTTCTTTGTATTTTGACAGAAGTTCTTTAAGGTTTTTGGGTAGTGGTGGATTGATTTTGAAGTAGTTTTCTGGAAGTTTTTGAAATTTGTAATAGGATCTGAATGTATGTAGAGTTGGGATAAGTTGAGATTTGTCTTTCATAGGAAGGTTACATGGTAGTTTGATTTTGATTTGAGGTGGAATTTCAGTTGGGGAGAATAGTAGTTCTGATAGAATATTGTCAGTGTATTCCTTGAGTTTTTCCTTGAGTTCCGTATGGGCAACATAGAATTGTGGTTTTCTGATGAAATAGTTGATGAGGTAGATAAGAAGACTGGTGAGTTCGTAGAAGGGGATATTGTTGATATCGATAGTTCTTAGATAAATGATTAATAAAATAGTGCAGACAATGACTCAGATTTTTTTTTTGTTTCAAAATTGACAAAGTTAAGGTTGCATTCCTTCTTGTATTTTTCTTGGAAATTTTTTTCTATTTCGTTGAATTCTTTTTGATAGGCTGGTTTGATATCCTCTTTGGTCCTAAAAGAATTGAAGAAGATACGGTCTTTGTATTTGAGTTTGTTAAAGATTGGTTGGAAGAAGTAAGGTGAGTATTTAAGTAATTCCCTGATTTTTGTAATTATATTGATAATTGTGTTGATATCGTTGGGCATTGGGAGCAGTTGGTTGGCTAGTTGTTCAGTCTTTTCACATAGAGTTTCATATTGCTTGTTGTCATGGATTTGTTGGAGTTTATTTTGGATTTCGCATTCGAAGGAAGATGACCATGTGTTTGGTTGGAAGGTTGAGTAAGTGTAGTATTAGAACTAGAGAGTTGGTCAAGATCAACAATGTTTTTGAAGTTGATTAATTGTGATTGGTCTGTTGATTGGATTTCACTAATGTCCATAAAGCTTGAGATAGTAAGAGAATTATTAGAGGAACTGATTAGTTGTTGAGGATGAGACATGTTTGATTATATAGGGTTGGTAGAGGGAGGATCCAAATCAGAAAGTTTTATTGGTTCATTGGCTGTTTCACTAATTTCTATAGGGTTGTCAGTTTGGGTTAGATCTGAAATAATAGACGAAGAGTTTGCATGTGTGTGCGTTGTGACTGTTTGATCAACATTTCTTTTTTGGGAGACAAAAAAAGTGATAAATAAATAATCATTTTCAGGGGTAAGCTGGTTGGGGTTTTTTGTTATTCCTTGAGAGAGAGAGAAAAATTCTTGTAGGCGATTGTAAAGTTCTGTGTTTAATTGGGTTTTTTTCATTTTTTCCACTATGTTGCTAATGTATTGAAAGTTAAGAGAGATGTTCCTTTGGTTAGAGAGTTGAATGCGAGTTTGTGTAAATCTCTTTTGGTCTTTTTTTTGGTTATTTCTATTGTAAAGTTAATAATGCGAACATTATTAGTAGAGTTTGTTTTGACTATTTCTTCAATGTTTTTTCCCTCTTTAACGATAAGGAATTGATTAGGAAAGTTTGAGAGGTTGGTGATAAGAAGGGTTCTTGCAAATTCTGTTTGGATGATTGTATTGTTATCAAGGTCAAGGTAGTAAATTTGGAAGAGCTGGTTCCAGTCCTGGTGGATAGTAGCATATAGAAATTGCTTTTTGTTGCTGCTCGTTAGTGGGTGCTCCATGGTTAGGAGTTGGTTATCAGTTGAAAGCACTTGGGAGTGCTTGAAAGTAAAAAGTTTCTTGAGAAAGTTTGTTATTAAATAAGAAAATTTTTAAGTAAAAAATTGATTGTCAGAAAGAGTTTTTTAAGTTCAATATTTATTAAAAACCAAATATTATAATATGAAATCAACAACTTTAACATTTACTTCTTTATTAATCACCTCTTATATTAATAACTCTATACCTGTTTCTTTACTATATAAACCAATGCTTTTAGATATCTTTAATAATCCATTATCTTTTGATTTACAAAATGAGCTAGATAATACTTGACAGTTCTACAAATATATTTTAATTCAAACCCATTTGCATAGTAGAACTTTACCAAAAAAAGATTTCCTATTATAAACAAGTTAGCTTGCATTTACCTTCTGGTTTTGGCCACATCTATATCTTCTAAATGGTTATTCTTTGACTGTAGTAATATGATAAGTTCTAAAAGAACATATATAAGCATTAAATTTTTCAAACATTTGATATTCTTGAAATGAAATCATTACATTTTATATAACATTTACTCTTATAATTAGTATAAAAGTTTAAATTATAAATATTTCTTTTTCACAAATATAAATTTTATATTATAAAGTTTGTGAATATATTTTTTTTTATAACAATAATAAAAATATATTGATACATATAATACTTCGGCTAGTACTTTTCTTATTGATTTTCCTATTTCATTTTCTTTGATGTTTAATTAATCAGTGTATATATTCTTGTATAGTACTTTTTTTACTAATTCTTTTATAAAATACTAACTTATATTTAATTACATCTGGAAAATATTCTTGTATATTATCTTAACTAGTGCTTTTTTTACTAATTTTCCATTTGATTATTATATAATTTCAAAGCAGATGTCATTCTATTGTGACTAATACTTTTCTCACTGATTCTTCTAATATACTATTCTTTACATCCAAATTATTCAATATGATATTTTTGCATAGACCTTATTAGCCAATATTTTTTCTGCCTATTTTTCTATATAATTATCCACTAAGTCTAAGTTAGTCAAGGTGATACTTTTGCATAGCACCCCAATCAATTCTTCTATCAATTTTCTAATTTTATATTTAACTCTATCAAGGAGACATTCCTATATAATATTTCAGCAAATTTTTTTTTATTAATTCTCTTATATAATTCTAATTTATATTTAGCTCAATCAGGCAAATAATTTTGTATTGCACCACTTTCTATCAATTTCTTTTATCCTATTACTAGCTCATAATTTAACATTTAATCTTAGGCTGTTCCTATGGAGAGACCCAACTGCTTTCATATCTAAATTAATCAAATTAGATATTATATTCTTGTATAATACTTTGGTTAGTCTTTTTTTTGTCCATTTTCTTAAACTATTTACATCTAAATTTAGTTTTATTAGAATGGCTTGCATAGTCTCAGTTAGTGCTTTTTCTATTGATTTCCTAATCTATTACTTTTATATTTGAATAAATCAGGGTGGTATTCTTATATAGTATCTTTTTTTACTAAATCTTTTATATAATATTATAGGCAAAAGGGGGATCACAATAATACAATACATGTTATATAATATAATTAGTATTGTTTTAAGAAAACAGTGAAAAGTTAATATGGAAGAATTTAAAGGTGAAAATTTCTAGAATAGCATAAAAAAGCAATTAGATATAAATATGTAAACAGTAGGTGCATATATAAATCCATGTATAATTCAATAGCATATAAGGGGGAAGCTTAGTTCTTAGAATGTATTAAGTAATAAACAATAAAGTAATATTTGACAGATAAACTCTTATCTTATGTTTTGTGTATCACAGTAGACTTGTGACTTGGGCTACGTGACTATAAGAGAAAACTGAGAATTGTCTAAGGGAATTGGCATTAGAAAGGTTCTAAACTAGTTGGTAGAGAAGTTAAAATAAGAAGATTAGCCAAATTGGAATCATGCTTCAAGAGTTATAAATATCTTATTGTGAAATAAAGTAACAACAAGTAGTGTAGACTGGACAGATAGCTCACAACAATAATTATTTACAAAGTTTAAATTGGCATAATGCCTTGGTAAGCATTTTTCTATCAATTTTTTTAACCCATTGCTTTATTAATTAAAATAATATTTTTATATGGTGCCTAGTTTATTTAAATTATTTATACTTAAATATAAATCCATCAAGGTAGTATTCTTGTATAGTGCCTCGGCAAGTTTGAATTGTATCTTAGCCAGTATTTTTTATTATTATGAATTAAAAAAATAAGATAAATAAATAAATAAATAATAATAATTCTTAAGTATTCTTTTTTTTGAAGAAACAGGCAATTCTTATATGTTATTTTTATTTATAATTTTAGACTTGCAAACTACAAGATTTATAACTCAATAGTGTAATATATCTCTTTTTTTATTAAAAAGAGTTAAATGCCAGATTCAATAAAGACACTTCCATCTAAGCTTCTTGACACCACTCAAGAATATAAGAAAAAGAAATTCAAAACCTATATTATACCTTGAATGGTGTCTAGCTATCTAGAAAAATTTAATATCTAATCATATAAAGGTATTGCAGCCACTATATGCAGGTTGGCCTCCAAGTCATAACTAGGATTAACATGCTTGCTTTTCAAATATGACTTGATGTACAGCAAGCCAAATATGTTTCACTTTATGCTTCATCTAAATAACTTGCTCAATTAATTAAATAGTCACTACTCTGGCTAGAACATCTAGTGAAGATTAACCTTTTATCCGATTATCTTTTTTTTTTTTAAACACTAGCAGAGCCTTGTCTAGTATACTTTATTATTGATTGTCGTTTACACAAATACATTGTTTATGTTATAACTACAATTCTGTTTTATATATCAGGCTACATTGGGTGTGACCAAATGTTGGCTTTAAGTTATTTGATTTATTTCCTAGCCTGGGCTAGGAAAAAGAGATCAAAACTAATATGCCAAAGCTCCATTAGTGTTAATAAAAAGAATGTTTATATAGTTATTGTATTCATTGTTCCATCTAAACTTTAAGAACCAGGTTGTCATTTTCTTTTCCCATATCCATGCCATCTTTTCTTTTTCCTGATTGTTGCAGTCTTTTTTCTCATCTATGGTTGTGTTTTTGTTTCCTTTTGTGCTTCTTTTCTTCTTTGCCGCTGTTATTCCTTCTTTATTTTTTCATTCGATAGCTTTTTCACATCTTTTCTTCCACCATATTTGCATTGCTTTCTTTATGTGTTTTGTAATTGCTTTGCATGTGTGTTTGATTTGTAATCCAACTCTGCTTTTGATATAGTTTGTGATTTCTTTTGTGAATATTGCCTTGACTATAAGTGTTCTTGTTTTTTCTGAGTCATGCACCTGATATTTCTTGTGTTGTTTCTCTTTTCCCTTTTTCTTTTTTGTCCGTGCACTTGTCTTTTGTTTTATGGCTTTGTTATATTCTTCTGTGATCTTTTCTCTTCAATGTTTATGTATCATGTGGTTGAATATCTCTTTTTCTTTATCACAAGTGGAGCATTTGGCTTGGCTGTATAGACTAGGCTTTCTTGCTCTTATTTTCTAGAAGACTGGGAGTTCCTCGTTGAGTAGTTTGTATCTAAAGTTCCTGCTCTTGTGATCTTGTCTGTTCGTGTTGTTACCTGTTAGTTTGGTTGGTTGCTAGACATCATGGGATACTTTTCAGTCTATCTCCTGTTCCATTCTATTGGCTATCCATGCCATATGTCTGTTTTGTATTACACATTTTGTGAGCCATGTTGCACTTTGTTGTCTTCTGATAAATTGATCCAAATTTGTATCTAGTGCTTCATTCTCCCATGTCATATGATAGTTTGTATTCCTTATTTGATTGTTAATTTGGAGCTCCTGTGTGTCTTGTGTTTGTGATTCTTCTTTCGCCAGCTTGTCTGCAATCTCATTTTCTGTGATTCCTGCATGGCCTTTGATTTTGACAAGTGTTGTTTTGCCTATTCTTTCTTTAATGGTGTTTTTTATGTGTTGTACTGTCATCTAGTTTGGTGTATGTGTGTATTTTTTGCTCTCCTTCTCTTTACCTTCGATACTTTGGATTGCTGCTTGGCTATCTGTATATATATTTACATTTGCTTTTCTTGGTAGTGCTGTGAGTGTGCTTAGTATCGCTATGAGTTCTGCCCTTGTTGATGATGAAAAGTTTTTAATATTTGTCTTGAATTCAACTTTTTCTTTTGTTACTTTGTTGTTTGCAATCCATCCTATATTCATCTTGCATCTATATGTTCCTAGTGCTTCAACTGATCCGTCTGTGTATGCTTCTACTTTTTCCTAGTTTTTGGTTGTGTTTTGGATTGTCTCTAATTCTACTTTTGCTTTTTCTCCCATTATGAGTGGGCCTATGCCATTCTTGCTGGCTGTCATTTTATTTGTGGGTGTCTTTTCCTATGCTGTTCCATTGGTGGTTTGTCTGTCTTCTACTATTTGTTACATGTTATTGCATATTGTTGATGGGGACACTTGAGCTTTATTGTGTAGGCCTGAAACTATACCATGTATTTTTGAGCTGTATATTGTTTTGCTAACTGGAATGGCTACTATGTCCATAATATTTATTGTCCTTGAGCATGTTATATTGCTTTAATTCTGTTTGTTATATTTGCATCTTGGACATTTTTGTAAAGATGAGTCATCCGCTATCCTCTGGAAGTGTCGTACTTGAATTTGATTGTTTTTTGGTTTGATATGTTTATCTTCTTTTCCTATGTACTCTGTGTTGTTTAAGATTGTTGCTATGAATTTTGTATTCTTGAGGTTCGTGTTGTCTATTGCTTCCAGCTGTTATATGGGGTTTGGCTGTGTTAGTCCTATAATGTTGCATGTATATCTGTTTGTGGAAAGGTCTAGTATTCTGTGTTGATCTCTAATTTCTTTGAACCATTTTGGTTGTCTTCCTGTCAGCTTGCCTTTCATGAGTGTTATGACTTGTCTCCATTTCAGCATATGTGTTTGATATGCATTTGTGACTTGTTTGATGAACATAAGGTTGTGTTTCTGGAGCTTATGTTTGTTTTTTCTAAACCATTCTGCACTTATGAGATCTTCCAGTGTGTGGCAGTTATTTTTCGGAAAGGTTTTGACTTCTTTGGACATCTCGCTAGGCTTGATATTGTATCCCTTTGTTTGTATAAGTCATAAAATTTGACTCCATCTATTTTTGTGTTCTTTGGGTATTTGGGTTTCTTCTGTTAGGATATTGTGGGATGTCTAGGCACTATTTTGGAGATGTTGTAGTCTGGCTCTCGCAATTGTTTCACAGATGTTTTGCTTGTTGAGATTTCTGATCGTTGCCTTTATATGTAATTTGATTTGTTTATCCCCTATATTTGTGAGTTTGTAGCCAAAGTAGAAGTATACTCTACTGTTGATACTCGTTGTTGGGAGATTGTTTTTGTGTTTGAAGTTTGCTCTGATGATGCTATTTTATTTATTGCATATGTGTTCTGTGGCAAATACATCTTGGAGCAGATATTCTATTGCTGGGCTCAGGATATGATTGATTATGTATCTTTGTTGCTTGTCCGTTATATAACTTCTGGACATCGCCAGTGTTGTTGTTTGAATTTTATGTTTGATTAGATCCAGTTGATGTTTTTTGTTGCCTGTTGCTGTGATCCATACTCCCAGAATCCTGATGGCTTCTGTTTTTGGCTTGGGTATTATCCTCTGTTCCTGCATTTTGATGGAGCTGTTTTGCTTGGGATTGATCGTAATCAAGACTGCCTTTGTTAGGTTTATTTTGAGATTAATTATTTTTGCAAAGCTTTCCACGATTTTTGTGATTCTTTGCATGTTTTACCAATTTTGTGAGATCCAGACTGTGTCATCCATATATGATATTGATGTTATCTTGATGAAATATAGCTTCCATCTACATGGCCCTTTGCTAGTGTTTTGCATGTAAATTTGTATTCTAATTTTGATTTTTCTACTTTGGTTATAAGGGGATCATAATAAATTCTCCAGAGCAGTGGAGATATTGTATCTCCTTGATCGATTCCTACTTCTGGTTGGAATGGACTTGTTAACCCGTGGCATGTGATGATTTGGTTTTTCCTGTTCTCTAGCAAATTCATGATTAGGTCAATAATCTTAGCTGGAATTTTGATGTTTTCATTGCTTTTTCTAGTACGTCATGTTTCATTAAGTCATATGCTTTGCTAATGTCGTGGCTTAGGATCCAGCATTCCTTTTGGTTTTCTCTGACTTCTTCCAGCACGTTGTTCAAGATGCTGATTGGTTCTTGTGTCCCGCCACCTGGGAGTCCGGCCCAGTTTCTATCCAATAGAATTCAGTGTGTTGTCATCACCAGGGCTAGTCTGTTGTTTATGATCTTCGTAAAGAGTTTCTTGATTGTTTCCAGAAGAGAAATTGGTCTGACAAGATTAAGGTCGTGCTGTCAATCAGTTCTTTTGGGAATTGAATAGATGATATTGTCTTGCCATTTCTTTGAGATTTCTTCTTTCTTAGTGTGTTGCTGAAAAGTGTGGCAATTCTTCCCATGGCTTTTGGTCCTAGGTGTTTGAAGAATGGATAGCTGATGCCCGTTTTTCCTGGGGCTGAGTCGTTGGACATTTTCTTGAGAATTCTGCTAATTTTGGGGACTGTTATTGTTTTGGTTGTTTCATGATACCATTCCTCTTTTATGTCTTCTTTTGGTATATATTCTTGTTCCTATGGCTTCCATTCCTGTTGTGCTGATCTGGTCTGAGTTTGAGTGTGTTGTTGAAAATGGATGTGCACCTTTTCCTTGATTTCATCTGGATTTGTGGTGACTGTCAGCTCTGAATCTTTTGTAATTAGTTTGTTCATAACTATTTGTTCTGCTTGGCGATTGAGAATAGAGTTGATCATTTTCTTTTTGTTTGCTGTATAGCTGATTTCCCTTTGTTCGATGTATTTCTTTATTTGTTCTTGTTGCTTTGCTTTGGTTTCTTGTTCTATTGTTCTTTTGGTTATCTGATATATCTGTTTTATTCCCTTAATCCATGTGACAATTTCTGTTGATCTTGGATTTGTTTCCTTCCACAGTGGAGGTCAAATGTGTTGTTCTTCATGTTTCATTTTATTTATTGTCATTATGATCTTGTCTTTGTTACTGTCTGTTTTTTGGTTAAGGGTAAAATATCTTCTGGCAAATGTGTTGAGCTTCCTGAGTGCTGTAAGCTTGTTGTGTCTTATTGGTGTATAGTGCATTGGATTTTTTCCTTTCTTTCTTGGTTTCTTTTTTGTTAAGTGTTAATTTGCTGATTTGCATATTGTCTGTCATGTTATGTTCCATAGCTTGTTCATCGTGTACTTCATTATGTTGAGTTTGTAATTCTGCTCACTGATTTATTTTTCTATTTGTTTTTTATACTTCTTCCATTGCTTTGTCTTGGTGTTCTGAATGTCAAAGACATTTTTTTGGTTGAATGCTGGCAGTCTTTTTTGTGTTGTAATGATCTCTGTTACTTTGATTTTGCAAAGTGTAATGTCATGGTCACTGTGTGTTAGCATGTTTGAAGAATCTATTTCTGCTTCAATAAGATTTCAACTTTGATTTGGGGACATCCAGATGTAGTCTATTTTAGTTTTTGTGGTGCGTATGTTTGACCATGTGTATTATTTTCTTTCTGGTCATAACTCTCTAAAGATGTTAATATGATTTAGTTGTATCAAAGTTCTAATTGTCTGTGATGTGGAAAGTTGGCTTTTGCCTGCTGGGTGTTTGTCGATTCTTGGATTGTGAAATACATTGAAGTCTCCTGCTGTTATGATATTCCAGTTTTTGTAGTGTCTTTCCCAGATTTTGTCTTGTATCCATTTTTGTGTCGAGAAATGTTTCTATTGCCTTTGGAGGGAATATAAACTCAAAAAATGCTGATGTATTTTTTGCCTTTGTAGTTCATGTCTATGCAGATTGCTCTGCCAGCTAGTTTGTCTATTTGGCCAATGTGATTTGCGATTTCTGTTTTCAACATGATTATGATTCTTGCACCTTTGTTGTTGTTGTTTCAAATTGTGTGGTAGTTTTGAAACTTCCAATACTTGTATTGATTTGTTGTGATCTGGGTCTCTATGAGTATTGCGATATCTATATTTTCTTCCTGACAATATGCTAACCAAGTTGCTTTTTTGATTGGGTTATTAAAGCCTCTTACGTTGTGTATTGCTATTTTCCATGTGTATAATTCTTGGTTTGTGATTTGTATTATGGTTTTTTGGATGTATGGTTTCTTTGGGTCTTTTTTGTTTCTCTCTGACTCTGTTGCCTGGATTTTATTTGTTATGATCATGTTCTTATCCTGATTGTTTGAATGATTTCCTTATGTTGTAATTTGTTCTATGTTGGTTTGATTTGTATTTGTTAGGTTCATTGTGTTTGTGTCTTCTTCTGGATAATTGTTAATTGAGTTGTATAAAGTTGTTAGATTATTTGTAATGCTTTCGGCATCTGTTTTTATGCTTTGGTTATTACCCATATTATTGTTGCGTGGGGGTTTTTGTTTCTCCTGAGATTAGTGTATGGATTATATTTATCAAGTTGTTCATCATTTGGTTACGGTTATTGATTGTTGCATGAATTTGTTGTTGGTGGGTTTGTAGGTTTGCGATTTCTTGTGATGTGTGTATATTGTTCTTGGGTCTTTCTTTGAGCCCTATTGTCTCTTCCGTGATTGTTTCTTCTTCTGTACCTTCCATCTCTATTGCACCTATTCCATTTTTCTCATAGTATTCTAGATTCATAATTCTTTCATCCAATTCTGTCACCTGTTGCTTGATCTCTTGGATGTCTTGTTGTATTTGTCATAAGTGTTTCATTATTTCTCTGAGATCTGTATTTTCTGTTGTGTCATCTATAGGCTGGGTTTGTTGCCTTGCTGCTGCTGCATACGATCCTGGTCTTTGCTTTTGGATGTTGGCTTTATTGAGTTCAAAGATTCTTCTAATATTTGTGGTCTTGACGGGTCTAAACTTTGATAGAGTTTGCCAAATTTGTCCGCTTGTTCCCTGTTATATGTTTTCCATTATGCTTGTCTTTCTTTGATTGGACAGTTCATTACCAGGTGTTCATGTGAGTCACATATGATACAGGTTTTGTTTTCTATGTGTGCCCATGTAATCATCATTTCTCTCAAAGTGAAATCTTGTTGTGTGGCTTTTTGGAGATCTTGTTCTGTCTTAAAGCTAACTATTGCAACTTTCTTTCTTCTGTATGTTTCTGTTCTTGAAATGTAACATGTTTTCACATTGATTTGTTAACAGATGTGCCTCAAGTCAAAGGCTATTGTGTTGGATAGCAGGTTTACCAGTTTTGCTGCCCATCTTCCTCTCTTTTTCATTTCTTCAAGGTTTCACTTTGCGTCAAAGACTCTGACTGTGTCTGCTTTGAGTGGTACACTCCACATGTTGACTACTCTGATCTTGCTTTCCTGATCTTGGTACGCGATTGTTGCTGATTGCCACATCTGCTATATGCTCATCTTTATGTTTTGGATCTTACCAAATTTGGCAAAGGTTTGTTTCACCTCTATCGGTTTTGTATCTAATGAGATATCCCATACTCTTATACTATTTTTATGATTTGGATATATGTCTTTGGGTTGCATAAGTTGCATGTGTTTGCCTTCCAGATTTGGTAAATTGATTGTGCATGCCTGTTCTGCAGCTTGTTGATCACCGAATGTTGCAGTGATCTGCTCTTCATCTTTCTTCTCTTTACTACGGATTGCCAAGAGACCTTCGGGGCTGCTTAAAGCTTTTATGATGAATTGGATTTTCTGTCCCATAGTACTGCCAGGGACCTTTGCTGCTTTTATTGCTATTTTGCAGTGCTGTCTACCGTACCTCGTTGCTCTGTCAAAGGGTGATCGTAGTCTAGGTTTTGCAGTTCTGCTGTTTCTCTTTTCCCCTTTTTCTGCAATGTTCCATTCTTCTACCCCATCGTTTTCATGGTCTAATGTATACATGTTGCTGAAATTCGTAGATATTTGACGCAATTGATGCAATTATTTGACGCAATTAATTGAGTCACTATTAAAACATATAAATAATTAAGTCATAATGCAATTTTTTTTGAGGATTTTGGGAATTGAGTCAACAGCAAAATAATTTACACCACATGTATAGTCTGATGTCTCCATTTTCGTATCACTGTTATTTATGCACGCTGGTGTTGTTGTTTGTTTTCTCTGGCTGCTTTCCTCTTTGGTTGGTTTTGCTAATGTTCTGCTTCTATGTGTTTCTGTTGGTTTCATGGATTTTTCCGTCAACGCTTTTTCCATTATTTGGCTCCAGGACTCTGTTGTGGATTGGTGGTAGAGTGTATTAGTGTGAACTATTGTTAGCTGCTTTTGTTTTTCTTTGTTTAAAGTTGTTGTGTCCGTGCTGTTTGAAGTTTTGGACCCTTCGTTCATTGGTTTCTTAATGGGTTTTTGGCTTGGATATGGTATTGTTTCTCTCGTTTTTTGAGTGTTTCTGCCTTTCAACATGTCTGTCACATTATAATTTGGTTTATTGACCACATTGGAGCTTCTCAGGCTCCTTTGTAAACTCATGTCTTCACTTTGCTAAAATTTCCTTATTTGGTAATTGTGTATGAGTGGAAAAGAGTTTGGAAATACAATGCTTTTATCCGATTATCTAGTATTTAATCTTCTCTATTCTTTTAGGATTGTAACAGATTATAGGTTACCCTAGCCTGTGGCAGTTGCATACACATGTGGCAAGTAGGAAAGGGGATAGCCACTCTTCACAAGAAGCTTCACATATATAGCCACACTATTCAAGTAATTAAATAGAATCCAGCACAAGTATAAGGCAGAGGAAGATGGAGAAAAAGTGTTTGAATATGTAGTGATAATTGTTGAAAAAAGTTGTTGGATATAATGGAGTTAAAGTTTCTTATATATGTTGTTATCTAACCTTGCACAATAGATCTACATTGTCAAGGGGTAAATGAAGAACTTATGTTATTGTTACCACCTTTGTTTGTGAGGGTAACTAGAATCCCTAGTCATCATGTATCACTTTACTAAATTCTTCAATTACTAGCATGACATCTGCAACTTATTGCTAGCTACATTGGCATTAACTATCATATCACTCTGGATACTGTGAGACATAACTCCTTAGAAATTCAGGTAATAATAGTTATACAATGGTTTCTTAGATATGTTTAGTTTTTGTCACTCACAAGTAAAAGGCATCAGATTTGGTAATAATGACTATGTCAATTTTTTGGAGGGAGTAAATCATTCAGCAATTTTGAATATCATGGAAAAGAAAAATTTTCCAAAGCCCACATCTTAAGAAAAGTTGTCACTTCTTAATAATAGAAAAAAGAGAAGTCTACTGGCCAGAGGAGTAATGAAATAAAATAGTATTTCAGAAAAGAGAGAGAGGTCTAGAAAGAAAAAACTTTTAAGAAAAGGGAAAACCTAACTTTGGCAGAAAAATGAAAAATGAAGAGAGAAAGAAATAGTTTAAAAAAGAGAATTTATAGAACAGAAGGGAAGAATAAATGAAGAGAGAAAGAAACAAGAAAAAGCAAAAGATGGGAAAAGAGAAGAGAGTGAAGAAAAAAGTAAACAACTCAAAAGTTTCCTAAAAAGAAAATTTTTAAGCATTTGAAAAGAAGTAAAAAAGAGTTTTTTTTTTATTCTTAAATACTTCTTATTTCAATATTAACTTTAATATTTAATTAAAATATGTTCATAAAATTTTTACCAGTAACTGTAAATTATTAAATTATAAAATTTTATTAATTAATGCTAGTATATAATGTTTATAATTATAATTGTAAAACATTATATTATAATTTTTTTAAATGCAAAATAGATATAAAACTTATCGATCTGAAATATAAATTAGAGAAACTATTATCCATACCTAAAAATAAAAAATAAAAGTGAAAATTTCAATTGTGAAATCTATTTTTTTTTAATTCTGCAATCAGGTTGATGTTGTTTATTTATTTATTTTTTTTTTGGGGGTTTCCCCAGTAGGTAAACATCATTTCTTTATTTTGATATTGTATATAACAAGGTATACATCGTGAAAGAAACAACATCTCTCTTATTATTTCAGAAGAGTTAAATGCTAGCTTGCCTACTTCTACAATATCTAACTAATATCGTAAAAAAATTCAAAATCAATATTAATGTGTTAGATAAGGCTGAGTAGCGGCTATGCCTACCATCCCAGGAAATTTTGTGAATTCTTTTGATTTTTTAAGTATAAAAAATTGAAAAGAAAAATAAAAGTAATTATAACAAAAACTAAATTGAATATACTATAAAATCTATAAGTAGAAAATCAATTATTTCCTCTCAGAAACTCCTGGACAGGCTTGTTGTCCTATCTCTCCGGCTTGTCAGTTACCATAGATGATAGAGTATACGTGATGTTGTTTGTTGTTATAATTGTTGGTAGTGTGTTAGTTGTTATTGTTGTTATGATCATTGTTGTAATACAAAACCAGTTTAAGCTTGTTTAAGTTTTGTTTTGATCTTTAAGCGAAATCTGATTGGATGATTGAAAAGTGCTGATTATCTTGAAGGGATAAACTGATTTTGGTTTTTGATGTAAAAATTTTTTGAAAATTGAAAGTGGCGCAGCAAATATTGCTACGAAAATATTGTGTGTGTGGGTTGACTTTAAACAAACAGTAGACCTACTAACTCTGTTTGAATATATGTTTTGGAAAGTGTTTGACTTAGTGAGTATGATGGTGATGATGTATATAGTTTTTATAATATAATAAGAGTAAGAAGGGATACAAGAAAACTGAAGAAAAGAGAACTGCCATGGGCCTTTTCTTATGCAACTAAAGAATAAGCAAGACTTTCAAACTTGAATAGACTTCAACCAGAAATCTCATTCCACTGCATCAGTTGTTTTGAAAGTTTTTGAGTTCCTAAGCTGGGCTCACTTGCAATAAAGAGTGTAAACCATTTTTTCTTGCTTAAAATTATCATAAAAGGAAATTTTTAACAAAACGGATATAATCAGATGAAAGTTTTTTTTTAAGTATTTGCTATATAGTATATATATATATATATATATTTGGAGAGGTTTTTCCTGTAGGTAAACATCATTTCTTTATTTGATATTGTATATAACAAGATATACATCATGAAAGAAACAACATCTCTTATATATATAAAGTAGCAAGTTAAATGCTAGCTTGCCTATGTATACACATCTAGCTAATATTAAAAAAGAAATTCAAAACAATACTATATACTAGTTGTGCCTGAATAGCGGCTATGCCTACTTACTTAGAAAATTTGATAAATTCTTTTTGTATATTTTGTTTTTTTGAATATAAGAAAAATAAAAATATATATAATGATAAAATAACTAAAGCTAAAACTAAATCAAATAAACAATAAAATTTTTTATGGTAAAGTTGGTGTAGCCAGAGAAACCTCTTGCCCGATTGTAGAAACCAGAGTCTACTAAGTTTTCCCATTGTTTGCACATGCTTAGGTGACAAAGAAATTATGATATAGTTGATGTTGTTTGAAGTTATTGATGTTGTTGTTGTTATTGTTGTACTGGAAAACCAGTTTAAACAGGTTTGATTTTTGCTTTGTTGTTTTGATAAAATCTGATTGGATGATTGAAGAGTGATGATAATCTATAGGGGATAAGCTGATTTCGGTTTTTTGAGTAAAATTTTTTGAGAATTTTAAGGTGGCACAGCAAATATTGCTACTATAAAGTTAAGTGTGAAGGTTGACTTGAAACAAATATTAGATCCTACAATTTTGTTTGAGTGTATTCTTTGAAAAGTATTTTGTTTAATGAATAAGATGGTATTGATGTAGATAGTTTTTATGATACAATGAGGGTAAGGATGTGTGCAAGAGAACAAAAAAAAAAAAAACTGCCACAAGCCTTTTTTCATACAACCGAAAGATAAGCAAGACTCTCAAACTTGAATAGATTTTGACCAGAGGTTCCATTCCACTACACCAGTTGTTTTGAAGGTTCTTGAGTTCTTGAGCTGGGGCTCACTTGTGATAAAGAGTATAAAACATTTTTTCTTGCTTAAAATTATCATAAAAGAAAAACTTTTAACAAAACAAATGCAATCAGGAGAGAGTTTTTTTTGATAGTATATACAGTGGTACCCAAAATTATTTGGAATTTTTTAGAATAATGATTATCAAACATAATTTCATAACTACAAAAGGTAAGTGAATTTTTGACATGTGTAATTATATTTTATTTATCTCACAATAACCTACCCATTCCTACCCTTTCTTGTATATAATGTATTCTGCGAGAAATAATGGCATGAAATAACCTTTTCAATAAAAAACCAGCAGCGCGAAACTATTTGTCTTTTATGGAGTAAAGGAATTCGCTCTGTGAGAGAAATTCAGTGGCGTACGAACATCGGCCTCTCTATAATATATTATAATCTAAAAAAATTAAAAGAGACTGATAATGTGGCACAACAAAGAGGCGCAGGTCGTCCAAGAAAAATCAATTCAAGTGTAATACGTGCAATCGGTCAATTTATCAGGCGAATTCCTACAATATCGGTGGGTGAGTTGGTAAGTAAACTTTCAGAAAAGGGCATAATACTCGAAAGAGAAACGGTTTGAAGGCATCTTTGTGCCAATGGTTACAAGAATTTTCTCCCCCTCGCAACACCTATGCTCACAGAGGAGCATAAAAAGAAATGGGTTAAATGAGCCCAAGAACATATTGACGATGGTTGGTCCCGCATCTTTTTTTCTAACGAAACTTCATTCCAACTGTTTAGGAACACGATCACTCAGTGGTACAAAAACAGTCGTCCCATCCATCACATCCCTAAGAATCAACAAAAAATTCATGTTTGGGATGCATTTAGCCTACAGGGTAAAACTAGCATTTATTGTTTTGTAGGAAAGATGGATGCCTCGTTCTACGTCAAAATCCTAAAAAACCAACTTCCGGAGATTAAAAAAATGATGGGCGACGATTGGCAGTATTAGCAGGATAACAATCCTAAGCACACAAGCCGCCTAACCAAGGATTTTCTTAATAAAATGGTTTCTTGTGTTATCAACTGGCTGTCGAACAGCCTGGACCTTAACCTCATCGAAAATTTATGAGGAATTATAAAAAAAAATGTGGAGAAAAAAAAACCAAAAAATTTAGATGAGTTACAAACGTTTATGATCGAAGAATGGGGGAAGGTTCCAAAGAATACCTATAAAAATTTGATTAATTTGATGCAAGAGAGATGTAGAGCGATAATTGATGCAAATGGTGAAAGAATAAACTATTAACAATACCTGTCATTTAATTTTGTGGTTCTTACAAATTAAATAAATCGTATTATGTAGTTATTAAATTATTGGCTGTTGCACAAATGATCATCAAAAAATTCCAAATAATTTTGGGTATCACTGTATATTTAATAAATATCAATTGTTTATTTAATATATACTATTTAAGATTTATTTTATACAAAAATTTATATCTCTCAGTTTATATAAGTTAAATATTAGCTTATTAAAATAAGTATTTAAATTGTATTTAAAAAGAAATTTTAAAATCAATATATTATTAATATTTTTTTTTTAAACTTCAAATCAAGTTGCATGTTTATTATATTTAATCAATCCTATATGAAAGACTCTTATACATATGTATTAGAATACTATATAAGGCTAAACTTATTGAAACTATATAACACACCCATTGTAAGTCTAAGGCCTCTAGATATGATTATAGGGAATGAAGAAATTGCTCAATTCTATTCTGGTAACTTCCTACCAGTCTAAAACATCATGACCAGCTTTCATTCAGAACTGTCACCTCTACATAACCATTGTAGTCCTATCAAAATTAAAAATTTTTTATTTTTTTATGAAAATAATGAAGGAGAAAAAAGGATAATTGAAAAGTTTATTCTGATAAATAAAAACTCTCCAATATTAACTTTAGTCCATCAGGATAAATCCTTTATCATTATTTGCAGCTGGGCAAACCATTTAATTTTTACTATTCCATTGCTGACCAAGAATGTTCAAGGTATTTATAGCAAGACTTACTATAAGAATTATTGCTTATAAAGTCTTATAACCTAATATGCTTAATGCCTTCTTGAGATAATCATTAACAAAGAAAGCTTGTTACTGGATTGGGATAAGACTTTTTTTGATCTTAGAAGAAAAAAAAACCAGTCCAAAAGGAGAGAGGAAAACACCAAACCACTTCTATTCAAGAGGACATCACGACATCTTGTTCTTCCACTTTTACCAATTACATTATCATTATTATGTTATATGACAAAAACACGTGAGGAGTATGTGACTTGTTTACATTTCTGCTACGTGTTAATCAGCCAATTCAAGATTTTAACCAATCATTAACTGGAAATTCTAGTATAACAAAAAATTCAAAATCAAACTGGGGTAGGCAAAATTCCCCAAAAATTTCTGAAAATTTGTTAATATGCTTGAGAGGACTACTGCAAACATTTGATTGGCGGAGAGGATCATATGTTTACATTTACAGACCAGAACACTACTTATTCACCCATTTTCAACAAAGATGTTCACCTATAGTAAACCCAAGATTTTTATGGAGCTTGGGAAATACATTCACTAATGGGCTCTTCTAAAATTCCAGATCTTGAGAAAGAGTAAAGGAAGACATTTTTTAACAGGTTTTTTCTTCCCAATAAGGCATTCTTACCATAAACCAAATATGTGAATTTTTGAATATTTTGTTATTGAAATATCCAAAAGGTTTTGAAGAAAGAAAAGTAAACAAATGAAAGAGGCTTTTGTCTTTAGGAATATATGTTATTAAAGAGAATGTTTAGACTTTATTATTGAAAAATAAAAAAACTTTTTAAGAACATCTATTTTTTGGATTGGCAAAAGGATCAGTGGAAAGAGTTTTTTTCTTAATATTAAAATCAATATATTATTTAAATAGTGATATACAAGATCATACCATATAATATAATAAGAATTTCAATATAATATAGGGTTCTGATTGATACTATTCAATATAGTAGTTTATATTATAATTTATTAAAATATATTGAGTCACAATATATGTAACTATTAAGTTAGAATTCAATAATAAATTAATTTTAAGTTAACAATTTTATTAATAAAAAATTTCAAATAAA
>CAJVPV010000774.1:0-19008 GCA_910591835.1 Acaulospora morrowiae | reverse complement strand
AGTGCTTCTTTCAAGAAAATTACCATAAAAGGAAATTTTCAAGAAATCAGTGGTGAACGGGTGAGAGTTTTTTTTTTTTTTTATGTAACATGTTTAATAAAAGAATTAATAAATGGTTTAATAATATAATAAAAAGCTTAGATAGTTTATTTTATAGTATAATAATTTATTATAGCATTATAGTATATTAGTTAAAGATAGTAATATAAAAAGAAGTTGGGTGAATTCTAATAAATAAAAATATACAATGTATGTCATTCATAACAAATTAATAAAAATTAGAGTAAAGCCTACTTGTATTAAAAAAAAAAAGTAATATAAAAAGAAATAAGAAAGTGTGAAAATGTAACAATTTTGACCTGTAACTGCGCCATGGGACCCATACTGCACCTAATGACCCAAACACCCTGGAAGGTATCTGATCCGCCCCAGATGACCTGCAAGTCTGAGACACGTTTCCAGACATTTGTCAGACACATGTATGGTGCGATTCTGACCCCTGATGATGTGCCATGCTGCCAAGACGCCACTAATTAATTACTATGTATAAACATTACTAAATTAGGAGCACAAGGCCATAGAGCGTGCATATCTGTTATTCTTTTATTTTATTATTTTATTATTATTTCCTTTTATATTTCTTTATATTAATTAAGTACATATGTCTCTAGAGGTTAAGCCGAATATAGATATATGTATTTTTATTATTTATTATTTATGTATTTTTATGTTATATGAAGCCAACATGTATAAAAGGATGCTCTTTCGACCTTAATAAAGTCCCAACTTCTGTTGGCGTTTTAAATTAACATTAAAGTTCACTGTCTTTTGAAATCACTAACAATTTCTTTAAGACTTTTACAACTTGGTAGCAGCGGATTCAAAGATTTCCTCCTCATAAGAAACCCCATAGCAAAACTCTATCAAAATAAATGACACACAATTCCAGACCTTCATGAAAACCTTTATGGATGCCATGAAAAATGTGGTACAGGAGAAAGGAAAACAAACCATGGGTACAAGTACCTCCGCTACACCCACCCCAAAGATTGCTCTCAAGATTTCTACGTTTAGAAGGGAACCTGGAGAAAATGTTGTTGTCTGGGTGTGCCAAACCAAGAATATCCTTCGTGCCCAAAAGGTTTCAGATGATGCCACTGCTATATACTATGCTGCCACTGGATTAGAAGGACCTGCTCTTCATTGGTACATCCATAAAACCAAAGACACCACTGATGCCTTTACCAACTGGGATTACTTTGTAAAACAACTGAAGGAATCCTTTCAACCTCCACACTATCAACAATATCTGCAAATTCAACTCAAAACTCTGTAACAAGTGGGAACTGTACAGGAATATAGCTCTCAATTCAGAAATATTGTGGGCCAAATTGATAATATAGGAGCCCTGGACCAAGTTGCTTATTATGTAGATGGTTTTAAACCTTCGACGAGAATGGAAGTCAACTACCAAGCCCTTGAAAACTTAGACAATGCTGTGAAACTAGCTGTTCACTATGACACTGCCATGTTTGGGTTAAGACAGCCCCTAACAGAAAATTATTTCCCAAAAAGAAACCAATCTTCATGAGGGTATCGAGGACCCACACCAATGGAGCTCGACCAAGCTGAAGTATGACATAAACCACTCACCCCTGAGCAAAAGAAGAAGATACGATACTATAAATACAATGGAATGAGCCATTTCACTCGAGAATGTAAGAAACCTGTCACCAAGGCTAAGGTAATCATCATCGAAGAACAACCTATCTCATCAGATGCCGAATTCATTCATATAGAAGAAAACCAGGAACAGTTGTTATGTTTCAATGGTAAGATTGATGGACACCCTGCATGGATCCTGTTAGATTCTGGTGCCTTCAAAAATTTTGTAGACAAAAGATTTGTTGAAAAGAACCGAATTCCAAAGAAGCCCACCAAACCATTTTCTGTGGAACTTGCCGACAGGTGAAGAAAAGAAGTAACCACCGAAGTAAAAGTCAAGGCCCTAGAACTGGGAAGCTATCGCACCTCCAAATTCTCTGCCCAAGTCTTGGAGTTGCAAAAATATGATACCATCCTGGGAAAGCCCTGGTTGTATTAAGCCAACCCTTACATTGATTGGAGAACCAACACACACTCTCTCAATGATGGACTGCGTAACATCAAAGTCTCTGCTAGTACCTTCTGGACCCCAAAGAAACCTGAGTGCCACTCCCTCTTTATTTCCAGATACCAACTTACTAGGACACCTGCTGACGAAGAAATATTTGCTGTATGCGCCACCTCTGAAGAAGCCACATCCAAGGAAACAAGCCTCTTCCCTGAGGAAGCCACTATCATGAAAGAATTTGCTGATGTCTTTCCTGCTGAATTGCCCAACCAGTTGCCACCCAAAAGAAAAATTGACCATGTCATCGACTTGGTACCTGGAGCTGAGCCACCTTCAAGACCCACCTACCATCTCTCTTATATGAAAATAGACGAATTAAAGAAACAACTTGTTGAGCTAACTGCCAAAGGATTCATCAGACCTAGCATCTCTCCCTTTGGTGCCCCCGTCCTATTCGTCTACAAGTAAGAAGGAACGTTAAGGCTCTGTGTTGACTACCGGGCCTTGAACAAGGTGACCATCAAAAATCAGTACCCTCTGCCCCGAATAGAAGAACTAATGGACTGCTTGACTGGAGCCAAATACTTCAGCAAGATCGACCTGTACTTCAGATACCACCAAATTTGCATCAAAGAAAAAGATATTCCTAAAACTGCATTTAGAACCAGATATGGCCACTACGAGTTTCTTGTACTACCCTTTGGATTGACCAATGCCCCTGCTACTTTCATGATCCTGATGAATGACATCTTCCGAGAATATTTGGATGATTTTGTCATTGTGTACTTGGATGACATACTTATCTACAGCAAGACAAAGAAGACCATCTGCGACACCTGCGAACTATACTAACGACTCTCTTAAAACATCACCTGTATGCCAAGGCCAAGAAATACAAATTAATGTGCCTGAAAGTTGAGTATACTGGACACTACATCTCTGCCGAAGGAATAACGGTGGACCCACGAAAGATCTCTACCATCAAAGATTGGCCAACACCCACCAATGTGACAGAAACCTGATCCTTTTTAGGATTAGCCAGCTATTATCGAAAGTTCGTACAAGAATTTTCCACCATTGCCAGCCCCCTGACCAACCTCCTGCACAAGGACCGAGAATTTTCCTGGAATGTTCCAGAACAAGAAGCATTTGAGACACTCAAAGAAGCCTTCACCATGGCCCCGGTTTTGTTGCTCCCTGATCCTATCAAACCTTTTACCGTCACCACTGATGCTTCTGACTTTGCCATCAGAGCAGTGCTGATCCAGGACCAAGGACGAGGAGAACAACCGGTTGCTTATGACTCAAGGAAACTCTCTCCAGCTAAATTAAACTACCCCATGCACAAGAAGGAACTCCTGGCTATCGTACATGCCATCAGAACCTGGCGCATGTATCTGGAAGGACAGAAATTTACGGTTGTTACTGACCATGCCTCTTTAGAATATATCAAGACCCAAGCCAATCTCTCACAACGACAAGCCAGATGGTTAAAAACCCTCCAGGCCAATGATTTTGAAGTAAGATATTGCCCCAGAAAAACCAATGTTGTTGCCGATACACTTTCAAGACAGCCACACCTTGTCATCATAACTGTGTTAAGTACCAAACTAGCAGATGACCAAGCCTTTGAGAAAGGATACACCAACGACAATTACTTCGTCCCAATACTAGCCACACTAGAAGAACTGGATCAGGCCACTGGAAAACAACAAACCCGCGCCAAGCACTTTGAATAGAAAGACAATTGCATCTACTTGAAGAAAGATTACCACCTAGCCATCCCAAAGAATAAGACATTGAATAGCCACATCCTTAGAGAACATCATAACATAGACATCACCGAACATCCGGGAATCGACAAGATCCTGGATGCCATAATGAGAACATATTATTGGCCCAAGATAGATAAGGACATACGAAAATATGTGCTAACATGTGACTTGTGCCAGCGGAACAAACCAAGCAACCAATAGCCTGCCAGACTCCTCCAACCTTTGCCAACTCCAAACCAAAGATGGGAAGAAGTTATTATGGATTTCATTGTCCAGTTGAACCTAATCAAGAAAAGCCACGATGCCATTGTTGTGTTTATTGATCGACTGACCAAAAGAGCATATTTTTGTTCAATGCATACCACTGCCACTGCCCCGAAGTTGCCAAGATATTCTTCGCCGAGATTTTCAAATACCATGGACTACCAAGAACCATTGTGTCAGACCATGATGCAAGATTCGCCAGCCATTTTTGGCAAGCCTTGTTTCAACAACTAGGTACAAAAATGGCTATGTCAACAGCATTTTACCCCCAAACAGATGGACAGACTGAATGACTTAACAGGACCCTTGAAGAAATGCTATGTATATACGCCACATACAAGCAAGACCAATGGGATGAGTACTTGCCTGCTGCGGAATTCGCGTACAACAATGTCAAACAAGCCTTCACTGGATTCATACCATTCGAATTAGATTGTGGACAACACCCAAAGACACATTTGACCCTTGCAACACCAATGATTGTATTAACAACCAATGACTTCATGTATCACTGGAACACCATGATCAAGATTTCCAAAGATACCTTGATGGAAGCACAAGACCGCCAAACGAAATATGCCAATCAACATCGCTACCACCTGACGTTTCAAGAGGGAGACCAAGTATTGCTTTTCTTAAAGAACTTCAACAGTCCTGTAGATCGGAACTGCCCTACAAAGAAGCTAACACCAAGATTTGCCAGACTATACACCATCACCAAGGTAATCTTTGAGACTGTGTACAAACTGGAACTGCCTGCCACTCTGAAAATCTATTCTGTGTTTCATATCTCCTTGCTGAAGCCATACAAACCATCACCAGAGAAATTCGAAAGACCAACGTCACCACTAGCCATCCACATCCCTGAAATCAGGACAGAAGAATATGAAGTGAAAACCATCCTGGACAAATGAGTTGTCCGAAACAAGCCACAATATCTCGTCAAATGGACCGGATACCTATTACATGACGCCACCTGGAAATCTCAAGAGAACCTCACCAATGCATAAAAGAAACTCCAAGAATTTGAATCGATGGGGACGTCGAATTCTAAGGAGGGGAGAATGTAACAATCTTGACCTGTGACTGCGACATGGAACCCATACTGCGCCTAACAACCCGAACACTCCGGAAGGTATCTAATTTGCCCCTGATGACTTGCAAGTCTGAGACATGTTTCCAGACATTTGTCAGACACATGTATGGTGCGATTCTGACCCCTGACGATGTGCCACGCCGCCAAGACACCACTAATTAATTACTATGTGTAAACATTACTAAATTAGGAGCACAAGGCCATAGAGCATGCATATCTGTTATTCTTTTATTTTATTATTTTATTATTATTTCCTTTTATATTTCTTTATGTTAATTAAGTACATATGTCTCCAGAGGTTAAGCCAAATATAGATATATGTATTTTTATTATTTATTATTTATGTATTTTTATATTGTATGAAGCCAACATGTATAAAAGAATGCTCTTTCGACCTTAATAAAGTTCCAACTTCTGTTGGCGTTTTAAATTAACACTAAAGTTCACCATCTTTTGAAATCACTAACAATTTCTTTAAGACTTTTACAGAAAAAAAGATATAAAATAACAATTAGACAACTTTAACTTAAACTTTGATTATAAAAAACTTAATTAATATTATTTCTCTATTAAAAAGAAAGTACAAAACTTCATATACCATAAGTGTTAATTAAAAATTATTATAAGTGATAATAATAGATATTGTTAAGAGTAATAATGGCAAATTTGTCATTATATTGTGATTACTTATTATGTAACATTAGAAGAGGTGTGAATATATGGCACAAGGTAAGTGAAAGTGTCTGAGTTTTATGATAAAAGAATGATTTTTATTATTGCTTTGTCTTTTGTACATTTTTCTCCTTATATACATGTTAAAAAATTCCAAAAATTTCAAAAATCCCTCAAGCCTTAATTAAATTCTAATTGGATAAGGATAACATATTTTTTTTTTAAACTGCTAAAGTGAGACTTTACTCTAGTTTATATTTATTATATAGATAAATCATTATATACAAGGTATATATATTGTTAATCTATACTAAATTCTTATATAAACTAGAATTCACCTATAGGCATATAGCTGTCTGGATGAAGCCTGCCATATTGTTTGCTAATCAAGCCTTACCTTAATATTTAACGCTGCTGTTGTTAGGTGTTTTATTTAGCACTGTAGGAAATTAAGGTGAAGTTGAAATTGAGATACTAGAGTAGTATCTATATTTGGTGAATAGAATACTATAAGAATAATCTTCCAGATCTGACTACCTGCAAATGGGTGTACTATTTAATTTCTATTCCTTCTTGAGCTACCCAAAAATATTCAAAGGACTTATCTCACAAACTTATTGCCCATATAGAATAATTCTAGCAGCCTTACTGCTGTTTTGGCTATCTTCCTGGAATAAGTAACTGTCAGAGTGATCTATTACTGGATTGGAATAGGACCCTTCTGATTACATCATAAAAAGAGATATCAGATATCACAGGAAAACAATTACCAAGCCATCTTACTAAAAGCTGATACTTCATATACCTTGCAACTTCTGATAATTATCATAATACCAATCAAATGATTGTTATGCCATGACGTTTTTTCTGAAAATCACAATCTCAATACTCACTAGATCAGTGTATAAAACAGCTTTTTATGAGAAACAGCACTTTTTACAGGTTATGGCGCCAGATACCATATTAATTCTATTCAATCGTCCTCACATGGGATTGAACTGGTATCTTGTGATTTGACCTGTAGAGTGTTAACCACTACATTATAGACCCACAGGTCATGGATAAGGATGACATATGTTAAATTTATCTAATTTTTTTGCTCCTCTTATAATATACTTAAAAAAGAAAGTTATTAATTAATTTTGTAAAAGTAAGTTACCATAGATCATTCTGGAAGTCACTAAAAAGGATTGTGATTAGAACCATTTAGAGAAGACAATACAGGAGAAAAGATAAGATTAATAGTTTGGAAGATCAGCTAAGTCAAATTCATGTCTCAAGTAGAGACAAGAAGAATTACTAACCTTGACATTACATGAGTTTGACCTGTCACTAGAACAGACTCATTGATTTAATGTCAACAATATATTTAAAAAATTAAAAAAAGATATATAAAAATAAAAAAAATTTTCAAAAATCAAATAATTATTTTTTTGAAGTCTTAAATTTTTTTAAAAAAAGAAACTTATATTTTTATCATGATTTTTTAACAAAGTATTCTTGTTTAACTTTATAATTAGGTTTTTCTATATTTGCTAATAGAAATATAAAAAGCTTATTTTTTTTAAAAAAAATGTTCATTTTTGGGAGAGACCTGGTAAGTAAAGAACAAGATTTAGAGGAGACTGATTCTTGGGTTTATTGCTTTGCAATGGGGTTTTCCCTACAACTCACCCATATTTACACATGAAATTACACAATGAAAATTCATCTACAAGAAAACGTTATCGTAATCGTACACCAATGTTGGGGGATCGTTCAGCTTCTAACCATAGAGTTTCTGAAAATGATACAAGTAATGAAGGCGGAAATTTAAATAATGCTACATACTCATCTTCATCTGTGTTGAAAAATATTACTTCAACCCTTAATATATCTGCATTGTAAAATGACAGTGATTTTAGTATGCCCGATATAGGAGGAGCCAGTCAAGCACTGGAATCTATAAATGAGGAGGGGGTTATAGTTCGTCTGAAAAATAATAAAATTTACCCGAATATTTGGTTATATTTTTGTAATAAAATACCAAGAAATTTCCGAGACCAGCGGTCCCGGAAAATCAATTGCGTAAAACAGATGCTTGATCAGCCACGTGAATGTGTAATACATTTATTACCTGCTACTAATGTCAAAACGAAAAAAGGTCGAAACCGAAAATGTAATTTCTCCTGCACCTAAACGGAAGTCAATTCGGATTGCGAGACAAGAGTCGCTTTCGGGAGCCATTGGTAACCTTAGAATCAGTTCCGGCTCTGGCTCCAGTGCCTGTTCAGGCTATGGCTTAAAGGATATCCCTTCTTCGGCATCTAAATTCGCGTTAGAAGATGTGGTGGCATTAAATGTAACCTTCAAATCGACTTCCAACGAGAAAGATGTCATACCTGAGGTTGAAGGTGAGAACCACATTGTGTTACCAATTTTAGCGAATATGTGTTTATAATTCGAATATTGTTTAGCAACAAACTTCCAAGATGCATACGTTCTTCCAAAAATCCGACGCTGTATACTTAGAAAAGAAGATTTCACTGTTGGTACGATTAGCGGAATTTTGGATCGACACGTTAAAGGGTTTATTAGCAAACTACACAGAGTTGTCGTGAATGCAAGTCTCGATATAGGCACGGATGAATCTAAAACCGACTCATTAGTAACCCAGCTGTTAACTAACGTTGTTGACTTCAATATTTGGCCATTAGAGGTTAGGTGAGTAATGTTTTGTTTGTTATGTATTATAATAATTTCTAAATTTATATCATATCATATCTAAACCTAGAGTCAAAGAATCCTACAGGCTATTCATTAGTGATAAGAGAGTATCTGCAAGACCTGAATTTGCTGTAGATTTGAAAGACGTTGTTATGATAGTCGTAGGGGTCTGTACAAATAAGAATATTTCGAATAATGGAATCTCTGTTTTTATTGTTTGACGAGTCCACATTATCGATGACTCAAACCTTTTCTTAACAGGATAAACATTTGAATAATGTTTCTGCACCTGACTTTGGGGAAGCGCAGATACTTGCCGAGATACTTGCCTGCGGATATGAAAATGTGCGCCTATCTATTACAGATCAGACTATATTGGCTGTTCGTATCATCTCCTCGTATGTTACATTCTACAAGGTTGAGATTCCCGTAGCATATTGGAGAGAACTTAAAAGGGGCTTACCACGAAAGCAGTCGATTACAATTTTAAGATGGCCGGGGGAGAATGATCCAAAGACAGGTCTAGATTTGGCAGAACCGACCGGAAGACTTTCAGTTTTGACAGCATTAATCAAAATTCGTGAATCACTTTTGCGAGAAGACGAAGGAGAGGAGAATGATGATGACAACGAAGAAGAGGAGGAAGACGAAGAGGAAGATAAACGACTGTCGTAATGATGTGATGGATTATTTAGTCATATTGAGGAGCAGTTTCATCGGTTTAATTTATTGAATTACTTCATTTGTGTTAATAACTGCGTTCTCGATTTTCATTACGGAAAAAGAACCAAAGAGGTTACTATGATCATCCCTGGAATATGTCCACAGGAATTTTGTTGTGATCAGGAATTGAATTAAACCTGTGGGTTTAGTACAAAAGTACCAAGTCTTTTATCAGTGCGCTATAGTCTCACTGGAACTGTCAATAATTTTATATAAAAAAAAATGAACTTTGACAAATAAATTGCAAAATTGCAAAATTCCAATATTAATTTAATCAAATGAACAAAAAGCAATGAAAAAATAGTTCTGCTTGTATTAATACTACTTGAAGTGGTCTTGATTATATGATTTATACAGTACTGTAGAAGCTAACATCTCCTTTAAAATTTTCAATCAGTTTGACACAGTTATAAAAATCAATAATGTTACTACATAAATATACAGTATATAAAAGCTTTTATAAAAATATTTTTATTAAGTTTTCAATTGTCCATATTATGTTGTTTTTATTTATGATAGTAAAAAACTAGAATTTTTAAAGAATTTAATTGTAATCTCATTCATAATAAACCTTCTGTCTTGAGACCTAGCAACTTGTTAACAGTTACAGAAGAGCATTATAGATAAAAAAAAATTAATAATTTTATATACTTAATTTATCTCTAGATATAAGATTTTGTTAATATTAAATAACTTGAAATTTTTTGCTGTTTTATTACTAGTATTGAAGCAACATTTGATTGAGTTAATTTCAGAAAAAGGTATCAAAGTTATTAAAAAAGAAGTTTCTAATACTATTAAAAATATTCAAATAATAATCAAAATCTTCGATATAAAATCAATAATAATTGTATCTGATATTGCCTATTATAAAGTTAAAATTATTAAGCTAAATTTTGAATGTTATTTTGTTAATTACATGATTTTACAATTATATTGTTTCTAAAAAATTTATGTTTCAAGTGATATTAATAATAAATATAATATTCAAAACGGGAATATAAATAATAATAATTGAATTAAACTTTGTTATATGGATTTTATAGAAAAATTTGATGATTTTGAATTTATAAAATATTTCAAAAAGCTTGTTTGTTATTAAAAATAAGATTCAAATAATATAAAGCTTGGGAAAATCTAAATAAAAAAAACAATACAGTAAAAAGAATTACAAATTTTATGATCTAGTTTCAATTTATTTATATAAATACTATTTAGAAAACAATAAAAAACAATATATACTATTTAGAAAACAATAAAAAACAATATATAATCTTTTTTAATTAATATTATTCAGTGATATTAATATTACAAAAAATTTTTTTAAAAATAATATATTAATAATTATAAAAAAATTATTAAAATTCAAAAGATATATTTTTACTTTTTAATTTTAAGTTTTAAGAAAAATTTTAATTTAAAAACTATAGTAAAATTAATTGATATAATAATAGAAAATTAATAAAAAATTGATATAATTAAATTTTTAAAGTGAATGAAAAAAAATATAAAGATTTATATTAAAAACTATTAACTTCTTTATAATTTTTAAAAATTTTAAGACCAATGCATTATAATTTGTTTATATATTTTACTTTAACTATAAAATAAACTTAAATTATTTTTTATTAGTATATACAGTTAATTAAACAATAATTTAAATTTTTTCAAAGTTAAAAAAAACTCTTTCCCATATACAACTTTTCTCATAAAAATTTCATTTTATAGTAATTTTTCTTCAAAATTAAAGAAATAAAATTTTTTTTTACCTTTCAATACCCAAAAGTCCTTCACACTTTCTCTTTCTTCACTACAAGAGCCTCAAGAAAATTAAATAAGTATATTAGTGCATCAGGATGGAACCTCTGGCCAGAGAAAAGCAAGTTCGAGGACCTTGCTTTTTCTTTGGATTGCATGAGGAAAGGTTCGTGGCAATTACTTTTTTATAAATCTTCCTTGGGGTTCTTCCTATTTTCTTTTCTTAACAATACACAAATTATTTTAAATAACTATACTTGGAGAACTTCCTTTTATCTCAAAAAATCAAACTTCACATCAAAATTGTTTATATTGTTGACTTGGATCACCAACAATATATTCAATATTTACTTCTCATTATCACTCAACATATTTTTCTATGCCACCAAAAACCAAAAAATCTCACTCAAAAAATTTTTCACCAAAAAACTGCAATCAGTTTACTCCTGTCAATTAATCAATATTCCAAATTTAACTAATCAAATACCATCAATTTTCCAAACAAATTTGTATAATCAAAACACTATATTTTGATTGATGTAAATAAAACTTTTTATGGTAACAACAACCAAAACAAAATCACACCATCAACAAACAAACCAATCACAAATCATATCACTATAACAACAATACCATCACTATGACTAATTATCTATCAAAAAGATATACCATTAACACTATTGTATACTTTGAACAGTAGCCTAGCTATTTTTGAAAGTGCAACAATACTTCAGTTAAATGAAACTACTAGTATAATGCGTCTAGTAATTTTATCTGAAGCATCCATAGCTTTACAATTAGTGTTGTTATACTTATTTTTTTTGTTTTTGTTTAGTATTTTCTTTTTTTTGAATTTCTTATAATCTCACATATAAACCTGAGTAGGTATTCATAGCTGTTTGGCAATATTTAGGATGTATATTGGTTTTAATATTTATTTTCCATATTATTTAGATAGTTTCTGTAGACAAACTAGCATTAGACTCACTGATCAATTGATTATATAAGAGATGTTGTCACTTTCTACATGTAAAATAATTTAAAATTTTTACAAAAATAAAAAAATAATGTTTATCTACTTAAAAAAAAAAATTTTTTTTCAAAGTTTTTATTATATAAATTAAATATTTTATTAAAATATACCTTTTTTAATATGTCCTCCTGATTACATTTATTTTGTTAAAAAATTTTCTTTTATAGTAATTTTAAGCAAGAAAAAATGTTTTACACTCTTTATTACAAGTAATCTCCAGCTCAAGAACTCAAAAATCTTTAAGACAACTGATACAGTGAGATAGAATCTCTGGTCAAAATCTACTCAAGTTTAGAAGTCTTGCTTATTATTCGGGTGCATGAGAAATGGCCTATAGCAGTTCTTTTTTCTTTTGTTCTCTTATATCCCTTCTTCTTTTTATTATATCACAAAAATTATTTATATCAATATTATTACATTTGTTAAATCAAATATTTTTTCAAAAATATACTCAAACAATGCTGTTAAATTTATTGTTTGTTTCAATACAAACTCCATATATAACTTTATTATGGCACTATTTACTGCTCTATTTAAAAATCTCCAAAAAATTTTTTCTAAAAAACTGAAATTAATTTATCTCCTTTAGATAAGCATCACTCTCCAATCTTTCAATTAGATTTCATCAAAACAATAAAGAAAAAACTGAGCTTGTTTAAACTGGTTTTTCAATATAACAATAATAACAACTTATTATAACAACAAACAACATCAATTATACTTTATTATTCATATTAATAAAGGTCACTTCTAAAACCATACTGGTGCAAAAGCTGAACTATTGGCTACCTTTTAAATATTTTTTTTATAGATTTTACAATTCAAATGATCTAGTTTTAGTTTTAGTAGCCAATATTATTGTAGCTCCAGTTTATTCTTCTTTTCAATTTTTTTCAATTTCCTATTCTTTTTATATCCAATCAAAAAATTCTGAGTAAGTAAGCATAGTTACTTTCAACTATATTTAGCATATACAATATTGTTTTAAATTCTTTTTGATATTAGCTAGATATAGATAAATAGGCAAGCTAGCATTTAACTTGTTATATGCTTTTTGCATCCAAGAGATATTGTTTTTTTACTTGTATATATAACTTTAAGTATAATACTAATAAATAAAAAAATAATGTTTACCTACCGGAAAAAAAAAATAATATTTTAAAATATAAAGTTACTACTTTAAAAAACAAAATAAAAATTATATCTATTATAATTTACAGTAACAGAATTTTTCTATAAAATAAAAAAAAAGTTAAAGAAATATTAAAAAGTATTAATAATAATAATAATTCTTAATTTGACATATTGAAACTTTTAATTTTTTTTTTAATAAATAAACTTAAAAACTATCAATAAAAATAATTTTTAATTTTTAATTAATTAATTATTAAATACTGTATATATTCTATTTTAAACAATATCAACAAAATAAATAATTAAATATTATTGTTTTAAATTAAATTATAATAATGTTTTAATATTAAAATCAAGAGATATTTTTATACAAAAATTAAATTAAAAGATATAAAAAATATATATATGATAAAAAAAACTCTCTTCTGATTGTATCCGTTTTGTTAAAAATTTTCTTTTATAGTAATTTTAAGTAAGAAAAAATATTTTACTCTCTTTATTGCAAATAAACCCCAACTCAGAAACTCTAGAACCTTTAAGACAACTGGTGCAGTAAGATGTAACCTCTAGTTGAAATCTATTCAGATTTGAAAGTCTTGCTTATTATTCAGTTATATGAGGAAAGACCTGTAGCAGTTCTTTTTTCTTCAGTTCTCTTGTATTTCTCCTTATCCTTATTCTATTATAAAAATTATCCATATTATTACCATTATACTCGTTAAATCAAATACTTTCCAAAACATATACTTAAATAAAATTAGTGAGTCTACTGTTTGTTTTAAGTCAACCCTTATATATAATATTTTTATAGCAATATTTGCTGTGCCATCTCCAACTTTCAAAAATTTCTCATCCAAAAAATCAAAATCAATTTACCTCCTTCAGATGATTAGTGCCTTTCAAGCATCCAATCAGATTTTACTTAATGATTAAAGCAAAACCAAACAAGCTCAAACTGGTTTTGCATCACAATAATAATCACAACAACAATAATAACTAACTTACTACCAACAACTATAACAACAAATAATATCATATGTACTCTATTATCTATAGCATCCAGAATAACAGAGAGTTGGGACTATACATGTTGCTAAAATTTGTAGATCCTTGACGCAATTGACGCAATTATTTGACGCAATTAATTGAGTCACTATTAAAACATATAAATAATTGAGTCATGACGCAATTATTTTTGAGGATTTTGGGAATTGAGTCAACAGCAAAATAATTTACACCACATGTATAGTTGGGACCATAAGTCCACCAGGGGGTTCTTTTATTACATATATAGATCTTATAATACATTTGATTTAGTTTTAGTTATAGTTACTTTTACTTTTATTTTTAATTTTTTACATTTAAAAAATCAAAAGAATTTACAAAATTTTCTGGAATGGTAGATATAGCCACTACTCAGTTTTATCTAGTATATTAATATTGATTTTGAATTTTTTTATGATATTAGTTAGATATTAATAAATATACAAGCTAGCATTTAGCTTTCCTGAAATAATAAAAGAGATGTTGTTTCTTTTATAATGTATACCTTGTTATATACAATATAAAATAAAGAAATAATATTTATCTATTGAAGAAACCCTTCACAAAAAAAGAAAAATATAGAATAATAATAATTATATTAAAAAAATTTATAAGAATATTATAAAATTATATAAAAGTTTTATCAATTTATATTGTAATTTTAATTTTTTTTTTTATTATTATTATTTTAATAAGCTTTACTCTAATTTATTAATTTTTGTTGTAAACAACATACATTGTATATTTCTGTCCACTAAAAATTATTACAATTAGAATTCACCCACAGGTATACCATCTGGGTGCAGCCTACCTATATGTATTGCCGACTCAAGCTTATTTCAATAAAATAGTATTTTCTAAACTGTCATATGTACCCATATTATTTCCTTCTAACCACTTTGCTATCATTTTAATTCTTTCTTTATCTTCTTCCTTTTCTTTCCCTTTTTCCCTCTTTTTTTCTTTTATTCCCATGCCCTTTCTTACTCCTTTTTTCCTTTTTTCCTTTTTCCATTCATGTTTTATAATTCCCTGTCTCTTTTTCCACTTCTTTAGATCCATGTTGCACTTTATCCATATTTGCCTCATTCCTTCCTTTAACTTGTTCATTATGTTTGTTATTGTATATTCTGGCTTCTCGACCCCAATTTTCCTCAGTGTCTGTTTCCATTTTCCGGGCACAACTCCTTTCATTATCTCTGTCTATCCTATCTCTTTCGCACTTTCATCTACCATTTTATTAATTTGGGTCTCCAATTCCTCTTCTGTATGTTTTCTTTTGCTATTTCTTGTCTTCTCTTTAATTAGATTCCTTATTTCTTTTATCATTGTCTCCCTTCTACTTGTTGCCTTTCTACATTCCCATATGTGATCTTGTGTTTCTTCCTCTTCATTACATCTTATGCACTTTGTATTTTCCCTATATGTCTTTAGATTTCTTTGTTTCATTTTCTCCATTGTGGACAGTTCTCCTATTATCATTTTTAGTAGCCACACCTGATACTCTGTTGACTTCTTTATTCGCCACCTTTTTATTTGTTCCCATGTCTCTTTTCAATCTATTTTTTTTCTTGTTTCTATTTGGTGTAGTCTTTCATTTCTCCCAAGCGATAACCAGTTCCGTAATTGTTCTGCTCTTGTACTAATTTTCCATATCTTTTGTCATTCCCAACTCTACTGTCCATCCTGTCATACCAACCCTCCATCCCATATAGGTTTCGTCTCCTCTAGTTGTCTTTCTTTGTTTTTGAGTTCTTCCTTGGATATTCTATCTATCTCTTTAAATTCTTTACTTGTCTCCTTTTCTTTGACTTTTGTTGCTGTTATTGTTTTCCCTATGTTCTCTGTCATCCACCTTCCCATTCTTGTTAATGTTGTGCTTTCTTTATCTAATCTTTGTATTTTTTGCTTTGTTCTGTGATCTCCATTAATATATTTGACTGCTGTTTCTGCGTTTGTGTATATTCTTATTTCCTTTGCCATTTCTATGTTTTCTAGCCCTCCTATAATTGTTTCTATTTCTATCTGCATTGAGCTTTTTGCTGATTTTTTCTGGACATCTATTACTTCTTTTTCTCCTATTTTTATTATCCATACCCCATATCCGATTTTTGATTGTTTGTTTCATGCTGCATTTGTCATTAGTATTGCTATTTCTTTACCCCTCTCTCCTGCCTTTCTTATCTTATTTCTTTCTTTTCCCATGGTTGGTATCTCTGCTACTGTTCCTAATTGTGTTCTTATATAACCTGTTCTCTCCTCTTGGTCATCATTTCTTATTTTTGTTTTCTTGACTACTGGGCTTTAAGTTTCCTGTATGTTTTTCTGCCGAATACATGTGTTTACTTCTCTCTCCTCATCTTTGTCACATCCTTTACACTTCTTGATCTCTTTGTTTTTTTCCTCTTCTACATAGTGCTCTATTATCAGTCTCTCTTCATCTATCTTCTTTCTCTTTTTGCCTATAATTGTTTCTTTGCCTTCCTGAAATGCTATTTATTTTATTCTTTTTATATCTCTGTACTTGTTTAGTCTTGACATTGTTATTTGTACTATCTTCTCTCTTCTCTCTCTTATCATTTTGTCTTTTTTCTTTATCCAAAGTTCTTTTGTTATTATGTATCATTTTGATGCTCTTCTCTTATTCCCTTGGCTAGGTTTATATATTTTCAATCCAGGATTGCCTTGCCATCTTCTGCTATCATCTGATCTATAAACAGTGTCTTTCATTTTCTCATCTTACTTTTTTTTTTAAGGTATTCTTCTTCTCTCCATATTTTTTTTATTGCTATCTCCCCCTCGTGTGTTTCCATCCTTTGATTCCATGCTTTCTTTTCGATTCTAAACCCTGCCTTTTTGCATGCAAGTAGCATGCTGACTAACACACTTTGTTTACTCTTTGTCTTCAAATATCTCCTATTCTCTGTTATTTTTTTTACTAATCACAAGTCTTTTTGTAATTGCATAATTCTTATTTCTGTTATTGCTCCCAGTATATTATTGTCCTCTATGATAGTCTCTATACTTCTTATTCTGTTCTATATGACTTTTTGCTCCAGATCTATTATATTTGCCAGTTGTTTTATTCTCAGTATGCTTCCTGGTGTAGTTTTTGCATACTTATATTGTCTCTTAAAGTAGTCATCTATTTTTCTTTGCCATTTCTTTATCTTCCCTTCTCCTATGTTCATATCTGTGATCATATAGTCTATCACCGGAGTTATAACTATATTGATAAGGTATTGTGTTATTTGTGGAGTTATTCTCTTATGGCTTAATGTTCTTAGGTTATGTATTATCATTCCTTCTGTCTTTTTCATTTGTGTTGTCTTTCTTTTTTTTTCCTGTATCCACGATCCCAGAAACCATTCTGCTTTTGTTTCCTCTTCTGCTTTTATTTTTGTTCCCATTAAAGTGATTTCTTCTCTTTTTGTTCATGTCTTTCTATTCGCTATTACCAATTTCGTCTTGTCTTTGTTGACCTGAATGTCATTGATCCAATAAAATTCTTCTGCTATGCTAAGTATTCTATTCATATCCCTACTGTTCTTTGCTATCCAAGTTGTGTTGTTCATGTATACCAGGTTGTTTATTTTCAGCTGCTTTATTTGCCACTCTCCTGTGCCAAAATTTGTTGTTCTTTCTTCCGGCATCTTATATCCCTCTTCCATCTTATTAATTTTACTTATTAATGGATCGTAGAAGATTTTCCAGAGCAGGGGTAATATGGAGTCTCCCTAGTCCAGTCCATCTTTTACCTCATATTTTCTTGTTGTACTTACGCTGTAATAACATCTGCTATTCTGTTTTTCCTCATTTCTATCAACAATTCAATGATTGGTCTTGATATGTCTATTCTCTCCAGGGCTGCTTTAATGCTCTCTGTTCCTACCAAATCGAAAGCTTTCTTTGTATCTTGTAACAATATCCATACTTCCTTGTTCTGTTCCTTTGCGTCCTCTAACAAGTTATTTAGTACCAATCTGGGCTTTGTTGTTATTCCTCCTGATGTTCCAGTCCAATTGTTGTTTTGAAGCACCTGTCTCTTTATTAAGCACATGTCTATTCTTCTGGTTAGTATCTTCATAAGTATTCATTTACCTGTCTCAATTAAAGCTATTGGTCTAAGTTTGTTCATCTGTCCCTGCCAGCTCTGTATTTTTGGGATTGGGTACACCCTCACGTGTTTCCATGCAGTTGGTACTTGGCCTTCTTTCATTATTTGGTTCAATAGTTTCCTTACATTCTCTCGCTCCTGTTTGCTACAGTGTTTAAACATCTCATAACTTATTTCTGATGCTCTGGATGCTTTCCCACTGTTACATGTTTGGATTACTTCTAACAATTCTTCCTCTGTTATTTCTGCCATTAGCTGCTTTTTATCTTCATTGGTTATTACTTTCTCCTGGGTTTCTTTATACTCCTTTCACCATTTTCCTCTATATTCCTCCAGTAACCAATGCCTTTTTCTGCTGTTGTTTTCAAAAAATTGTGCCACTCCCCTCTTGACTTTCTTTAGTTCTGTCATCATTTCCTCTGTCACCAGCTGCCAAATCTGTCCACTTGTTTTTTGTATAAATCTTTTGCTAGGATACCACTTATAATGTTCTTTTTTTTGCCTCCTCATTTCTATTTCTCCACTCTTCTCTCTATTGCTTCTGTGATCCATTTGTTTTTTGCTTGCTTTGCT
>CAJVPV010000773.1:0-19015 GCA_910591835.1 Acaulospora morrowiae | reverse complement strand
GTTAATGAAATAAATGTGCTTGCAAGGTTATACCTGTTGATAGTGGTTTCTTGAAGTTAAAAATGTTTTGGTAAAGATCTTGATGAGTTTTTAATTTGAGAAATTTTTCCTAATTAGGAAATTTGGTGATGGACGGGAAAGAGTTTATTTTTTGATTGTATCATTAGTATTGTTATTATATATTAAGTTCTATTTCTAATAAGAAATATATTAAGAGAAATTTTGAAAGTAAAAAACTGAAAATAGTATTATTGTGTAAATAAAACTCTATATAAAAATCCTTTTAAATTCAACTACCTACAAATAGATATACTATTTAATTTTCACCTTTTTTAAAATTATCTAAAAATATTTAAGAAACTTATCTTATAAACTTATTACTTATAGATTGTTTCAACTATCAATACTTATTATTGTTTTGATTACCTTTTTGAAATAAATAATTATTGAAGCAATCTATTATTAAATTAAAATAAAATCTTTTTGAAAACTTGCAAAAAAAAATATTATATATTATAAGAAAACAATTATCATATTATTTTAAATCTTATATATCTTATAACTTTTGATAATCATCATAGTATTTATTAAACAATTATTATATCATAATATCTTTTCTAGAAATCATAATTTCAATATTTGTTAGATCAATATGTGAAATAGTTTTTTATAAGAAACAGTATTTTAACAAATTATAATATCAGATATTATATTAATTTTGTTTAATACTTTTATATAAAGTTGAATTAGTATTTTGTGATTTGATTTATGAAGCATTAACTATTGTGCTATAAATCTATAAATTATAAAAAGATTAAAATAAATAGATAAAGATATAATATAAACAAAAAATTTTTTAAAAAAAATTTATAAAAAAATAATTACTATAGATTTTTTTTTATATAATTTAAAAAATAAGCAAAGTTTTTAAACTTGTCATTTTTTAGTCAAAAATTACATCTTAATTATAGTTTTGAAAATTAAAATTAAATAGAATTATATAAAATTATATGTAGTTCAAAATATTATTAAAAATAATAGTGAAATATATCTTATCTATTAAATTTAATATAAACTTGAGAATTGAATACAAAATTAAATTGAAATATTAGAATTCTTGATTTTGATATATTAATATACTTTTTTAATATTTTAAGGTTCTTATAATAAAAATAAAGATGATATAAAAGAAGTTTGGATAATAAAAAGTAAAAAATTTTTTTTTTAAAAAAAAATGATAATACAGTTTTCAATTAGAAATCATTTTCACATTTTTGACTTATATGAAAAAGTTTTTTTTTTTAATATTTGTAAAATATATAATAAAAATTTTTGTATTATATTTATTTATTTTTAAATAGTTAAGGTTTTAAAATTTTTTACAGTTTATTGATAAGTCATTGTAATTTTTACAAAAAAAAATAATATAATTGTAATAATAATTCAATAAGATTTAATAAACATATAATACTAGCCTGACTGCAGGTTTTTTTTTTTTAAAAAAAATCATATATTTTTTTATCAAAATTTTCGATTATGATAACATCATAAAATGTTTTATAAAATATATGTATATACTGTATATATGTTTAAATTGACGTTATTATTTAAAAGAATCGATTTAAATTTCAATCATATGAAATTAGAAAAGCTTCCATATAATCCAATAGATGTTTTGTTAACTTGATACAATAGTTTTTGATTGACAATATCTTCGTACTACTTTGTACTGTATATAATACATTTTTTTATATTTTCTGATCTATTATTATACTGTAAAGTTTAGATTATGTCAAATGAACATTCACAAGAATAAATAAATATTTAATATACAATATGTAATATCTTATTATTTCACATGACTTGTGTGAATTGTTCTAATTAATACTATGTCGCATATAACAGTTGTAGTTGTTTTATTCGAAGAGTGATTTTTTTTTTTGTGCTTAAATACATGTATGCTATAATGTTTGATTACTATAGTTTCAATTATTTATTCTACAAAATGTTAATATACAAAAAATTTTTAACGAATGATGATTAATCGAATTTTCTATTCTAACCTCATTAGATGAATGTTAACGCGTCTTTAAAGCTAACGCGTAGTGATCGGTTTGAGAGCATGTTCTCTGAGATTAATTAATATGCCATGATGATAATATAATAAATAGTAAATAAATTCGGGTGTAATTGCATAAGGTACACATTAATATTCATCGTACTCATCACGGTCATCATAATCATATTGTTCATCATCGTGTTCACCATATTCGTCTAAATTTTCGTATTCCTCATCACCAATGTCGCACTCATCATATTCGATATTGTAATCTCTAACACTGAATTGTATCTTGCTACTCCTATTTTTTCTTTTGTCCATTTTTGTTCCCTTGGGCTGCTTCATTCTTTTCCCGATCCCTCTGTTGACTTTTAATGTATTCATTCCGTCAGGCTGTAGCCGTGGTTTTGATTGTTTTGATAATACAGCAGCGGCCTGTTTGTAACGATAATTAAACTTTGGTAGTGGCATGTAAACAATATCGTCTTTAAAAGTATGCTTTGGTGCCATCACCAGGTAGCCATTTGATGCCATAAACATAAATGGGGATGAATGAAGTTTGCTGATTATGTTGGAGGTATGATAGTCATAAACCACAAGGCTATATCTCGGTTGCGGTCTATGAAAATCAGGTTCTCTTTGGAGCAAGAGAACTATGAGAGCATGAGGGAGATGCGGCATGACCTGAACGATCGAGGCATTTGATAGAATTTTGGGGATAAAAAGTCTATAGGTAAGGAGTTCCCTTTTTCGCACGCCATCCTCTTTGTTGGGATTATGATCGTCGATGTTTAGATAACCGAGGTTGATGCCATCATAATTTTTTGTGGATGTCGTAAGACGCAATTGTAACACCACCGGCATCTTCATGTCACCAACAATTTTTTTCGCTGACAGAAACAGCCAATTTCCATTGGAAGGAAAATTAACCGGTGACCAAAATTTCGTGTCAATGACTTTCAAAAAAGTTAATCCGGTAGAAATCCTCCACAGACATTTTAATTTTTTCTCAACTTCGTATATAGCAATGTTCCCACCCAAACAAGTTACTATGATTTCTGGAGATGCTTCCAACTGATCTTTCAATTCGTTTTCCAAGAGTGTTTTATATCTTCCATGGCTATCCTTCCAGCGTACCAAAAAACTCTGGGCTTTTGATTCTAACTTTCCTTCGTATCGAGAAATTTTATTTTCATGTTCTCTCGTTTCGAAGCTTTCACACTCCCTAGCACCGCGAAGGTCCCACACACGGAATACCGATTCTCCTTCATTATTACAATAGCCAACTATCATGAGATCATTGAAATCCATGTGAAAGGCGGACATTTTGCCCTTTAATGTTCGTTGATCAACACGATTGATCTGTATGTCGTCTACGACGATGCCGAATCTGTATCTTTCGTCAAGGTCAGTCGATCTGATCATGTGTTTATTGGAACTTGTGTGCGTGGTCAGTTGAAAATTTCCAGGTTCCGTTCCAGTGACGAAGAAGTGGCGAGATATCGCCAGCTCTTTTAACGGCGGATTACTCACGTTGAAATTTCCAAGCGAGTTCGTTTCGTAATACGAAAATATTTTGCATGTTCCCATGGAGACGTCAGAAGAATACATAAAGTATTTACGCCCCAACTGAATTCTAACTGAATTTTTTATCCAACCGCCTTCTTGAAAAAAATCATTCCGAGAGATTGTTAACAGTTGTCTATCACAATTGATAAGCTCATAACCGTCGTGACCATTGAATGGTATAAGTTTCACATAAACCTAAATGTTTAAAAGAATTGAGATAAATGGTGATTACGATGATAATGCGAATAATATATACCTTAATTTCCACATTAGGGATCAAATTAAAGTCCACGTTTGATATTGTTGGTCGTTCATTAACAGTTTGGATGCCGGCTTGTTCATCGAGAACCAACCTTCGCTGCGCCACCAATGCGATTGCTACGCCGATGTCTATCACATTGGTGGCAACAACATCGTACAGATAATTGTTTGTCAATGCGGATTCACCAAAGAGTTTGAATCGGTTCAATTTTGTCGAAGCCGGATCATTCACGAGAGAAATAACATTGGACCAAAGGCGTGTCTCATGGAACTCCTTGAAAATGCATGTAGACTTGTAGGTTTGGTCATCGAGAAACAAAGAGTTTTGAACCTTTCCGAACTTGAATTCAAAAATCCGTTTCCACGTATAATCATCTATTACAACGTGATAAGAACAACAGCGAGGTTAGCAGGAGGGTTTTGATTTTCTTCTTTTATAAAAAAATTACCTTGCAGGATTTCATCCCACCGGTGACATACTAATCGCATTTTCAATACCGTGCGCACCGGTAATTCGCGAAATATGTATATCATAAGTTCACGGGTTACAAATATCTTATGACATTCTTGTATTTCTTCAAATTGATGGTTTTCTGAAAGTGCGAAAATATTCTTTTCATTCAATTGTAGACCCTCGAATTGTTGATCCAATGTATCGTCGGCGGCCATGTTTTTTTTAACTTTTTGACAATTTCATGTAGCGACTGGTACCAGCTGCGTATTTATATTGATATGTGAGTGATGCAAAACGGAATTTTTTTTGTGTAAGGTTACTCATATGTAGGTAAATCATGTGAAAATTCAAATTCATATAAATACCCCGCATTTTTCATTACTTTGACGTAACCCAAATACATAGAACTCGAGAAGGAAACAAACAAAAGAAAATGGTTTACAGTCGATATGGTAATTTTGTATTTTCCGAACACAAAAATATTATATCCTTGGCCGAAGAATGCGGTGCACAAATTATTGATACTGGAAGAGTGTTGGAAGGCTATCAACTTTACATTGTTGAACAATGGTAATTTGTCCCTAATGGTCGAACCTTAACTCATCTTTGATCACCACATGTTAAGCTTGCAATTACTTTCAAAGGGTATGTGATAAAAAAGTGAGACCGTATAATACCGTGAACGTTTTTACAGGTGTTCCCTCTCACAAGGTGAATGAATGTTGTTTGTGTTTTCCAAGTCTTGTTGATTTTTACGAATAGTGCCTTTGAATTTAGGTCACCGTGTGTGTTATTCGTATTGAGGAGAAAAATTCAAAATCTTATCCGGAAAAACTCGAACAATTGTTTAATTCGTTAGAGGAAGATAGTACGCGACCAAAAGATGTAGGCGTAAGGTTGAATCAATCATTCATTCGATTACATCATCAGCTCATGATTGATTACTTTCCTTAGACTGATTTAGGAACGTTTTTCGTGACCAACCTGAGCACCTTTCCTTCTACTCTAAATCTTGTCTTGGTACCAGACGGAATTTATGAAGATCATTATCTTGAGTTCTATCTAAATTCTAATTTGCGGAAATTTGGCTGTAGCGGACGAAGCGCGTTATCGTTGAAACCGCCAACGTGAGTATTTTTTTTTCAAAATAATAATAATAATAAATACCGTATATATATGTATTATGATAATATTTCGGATTCATTTTTAGTGACACACAGAAGGATAAATTTTATCAATTATATGCAATGTCAGAAGACATACCCTTTCAAGTTGCCGTTTTGGAGTTGGTGAAATTGATTCAGACGGCGTTATATATCTTTGGCGATTTTCCGTGGAATTTTATTGACGGTTTATTATGCGACTCTACCGAGAGTGCGCTGAGAAAGTTCGTTAGCACACACAAGCAAAATTTTGATGTGAGCATTCCTTCCTAATCAAAGTCATGATACGGAACTTGGGAGGGTTTAATAATTAAATTGATTTGACTCGATTCATCCTAGTTGCGAGACAACGTGTTAAGTCCTAATCTCGTTGTTGCAATATTAAAAACGGTCGTAAGCTCTAGAAATAAACTTAATTCATTGAACTACCAGGTAACATTAATCCAAATTTATTTATTTATTTATTATTATTATTATTATTATTATTTACTGAAAATTTCCCTTCTCATGTTTTCTTTCAAATATAATGAAGGTTGGAAAAGATCCATTCTCCGATCCTGATCTGTTTCTCAGCGGAGTAGCTTCCTTTCAGGTGGGTCGTGGGTTACATAGTAATGGTGGCATTCGAATCGTTTTTATTTTTCATTGACATTATAATACATGCGTTTCAAGAAATGGGCAAAAATAAAGCATACTCGAAAATTAGATCAACAGACTATTGAAAAAGTCAAAAAGGTTTATAATCGCTCAAAAAATTCTGATGGGTTAAAAGTGCACAAAGTACGTGATTTTGATTTATCTATATGTTTCGGTTATAGGAATCTGTACGTTTGCTTATACATGTAACCATAATCAGGTAATTAAGTCCAAGATTGAAGATATTTCTGGAATATCAGGTATATCGATCGACTTTTTTCTACCTTTAGGTGTCAAATCAATCGTGCATTAACACGTATTTCTTGATGTATGCATCCTTTAGCCCTCGCTTCTCCTCCTACGGACATTGAAACGGCTACCCTAGAAGAGTTTGGGAAAAATGCACAGATAGACAAGCTTAGATATTTATGGAAAGGAAAAGATGCGGTTGAATCCGATTGGTTTCACGGTGGAAAAGAGTTGGGAAAAAGTTTTTTACGTGGTGTGTCAGACCGAACGGCAAGCAATTTTTGAAATTCGGATTTCAAGAGTTTTGCAAAATTAGTTGATGACCAACACATTATGATATTTAGGCGAAAACTGGAGATGCAATAAAGGAAGGAGTTCGAGGAGTCACCGGGTACGCATTTTTTACCATTCAAGACAATTTAATTTGATTATGAGAACGTTTGCTGACCGTTCCTTTATTCTCTTCTTAGTTCTATTTCGAATTTGGTAGACCGAGGCGGATCTCCAATTGAAAAAATTGTTAACCTACCTTCAAAGTCATTATCATTGCCACCTAATTTTGCTTATTGGGGTTGGAGGGGGCAAGGGAAGCGTAAGAGACCAAGGCTCAATGTTCGAAGGACAAGAAATCCTGAAGGGAGAAAGTGCCAAGTTGACCAGAAGTATGTCGATTGAAATCATTGGTTTTCGAGTGTATGTTTATCCAGTTAATTTTTTGTTCATTTCTTAGACACTGTGTCAATTTAAATCTGCTAAATGTTCCGCGAGTTGAGTATGGTAGGTGAAAAGATAAATCAACCGCTACCCTTTTGTATGAGAATTGTGTTTAATCTCACATCTCTCTTAGAGAGTACGGATACTGAAGCATCAGTGCTACCTGACGCTGACTCAACGTCCTTGTATGAAGACGAAGTGTGCGATTGGCCAAAACAAAGGTCATATTCCATGAGTACGTACGAGTACGAACAGCTAAGGTCACCACCAATATGTGAATTGAGGAGATCCAATTCATTTACCGACTTGAACATGACCAGAAAACAAGGCGTGCAAGAATTGTCTCGGCAAATATTCGATCATTAATAACTTATTTCTTTATTGTAATAGCTATTTCCTTGTAATGACAATTCTTTCCTTAAATAGGCGGGTGATTGATATGGATATTCAAACTTACACTACTTACGAAAGTCTCAGGCAAAGGGAGGAATCATTGAAGGATTTGATAGAACGGCTAGAGGTATGATAGCGCGTCATTATAGTTTTGCAATCTTTTGATCGTGTTGTATTCTTTTTGAGGGATCAATGGGTTTCGAAATTTCTTCCTAGTTAATCATTGAAGAGTATGATACACAAATCGAACAATTGGACGAAGCCTACAATGCGCGATATGAAACGTTTAAGGTAGCTTTCAAATGGTTAATTCGTTATGGTTGATTATATTATTATATAATTTATCACATAAACCGTGATCTACTCCAGTCAACAGAAACCAACGGTGAGACCGTATTATCAAAGCAGAAAGCAGTTTCTGAATCAATAAAACACATTGATGACCAGAGCGGAAAACTTAATTATGAGATAGGCGTGTTAGAGGACAAGTTTAAAGAGGCCGAAGATTTGGTTAATCGGTTTTGCCTCAAGGTATTATAAATGAAATGATTTATTAGTTGCATGAAATTTTATCATTTTAATCTCACAACAACGCTGTCTGTTTTTGGAAGGTTCAAGTCATGGAATTTAAAATGACGCAATCGCCAAGATCGATTCAGGCGTTTTATAATTATTTGACCTATATTTATGATCAATTAAAAATCATGGCACCTCGATTCTATAACAAGAAGTCTGAAGAAGATGATGAATGATATTTCTTTGGGTGTAAACAATCACATATCTTACGCAAAAAGATACATATAAATGCTGTATCATTAGTTTTTTTCTGTATAACAAGCGTAAATGACAAACGAATAGTGTAGTATGATTTACTTTTTTTTTTTTTACACGATAGAATTTTTTAATTTACTAACAATAATCTTAAAAAGTAGTTCCGTGTACATTTAATAATTTAATGTAATTATATATTTTTTTTAGAAAAAAAATTTTTCTGCTTGTTTCGTTATTTCACCGAATCTTTATTTCACGCGTGTTGGAACCTAAAAAGCAAATGTAACGTATTTCCATCAAAGAATATTTTTTGTTGAATACCGTGTCAAGTCCGATCGTCAGATCGTCATAAATACAAAACAAGTATGCCATATCCGAACATTTATTCAGATACACAAATTAAAAAAAAAATTACAAACAGAAAAATACAAGCATACAAGTGTAAAAAAAAAAATTCATTTTTTTTTGAAGACATTAATAAAATTCTTGATGCAATGCGATGATTATTTTTTTGTCTAGGTACCTCATGTTGTAAAGATTTAGTAAATTGATTGACTATTCAATCCATTCAAATTTCTGCTTTTTACGAGGTCCATCGTTTGACACGTTTTCCTCAGCGTATCGAGTTACTCCATAAGTGGCGTTCATTATGTGTATATAATTTTCGCCGCTCACGACGTACGACCTCCCGTCGGATGTGGACACAGGTGTCCGATTTGATATCCAATTATTACCATCATCTCCATTCCCGTCGCCACCGTTTGAACCGTCCGAAGACGCGGTCGTTTCTAGCTGCCGATTGGAAATTCCGAATGGCCTTTGAATATTTTGAAAGGTTGGCATGATCTTAAGATGCATGCAATACCTCTCTAATACCGACAATAATTTTGTTTTGGTAAATGGTTTGGCAAGGATGTCGTTCATGCCATTCGACAAATATTTGATGCATTCTTGAGCTGTGGTGTTAGACGTCATGCTGATAATTGGCGTGTTGAGGTCAAAGCGTCGAATCTGGGCGGTCGCCTCAACACCTATAACAAAAAGATTTATTTTAATTGATTGGCGTTGACAGACAAACATCATCTGAATTTAGTTTGACAAAGACGTACCGTCCAAGTTTGGTAAAACAATGTCCTGTTGTTCGAAAACGATCAGAAGTTTACTTGTTAGAGATTATTAATACGTCCCGGATAAACGCGTTCGAGATCAAGAATCTTAAATTACCATTAATACAAGATCGTACTTTTCGATATTCATTTTACCAACCGCACTGAGGCCGTCCGTGGCGATGTCTATTGAGCAACCAAAAACCTTCAGAAGTTTTGAACCAATATTTTGATAAACTGCATCATCGTCAACCAGGAGGACTTTGGGTGGAACGGTCCAATTTGGTATGAAAGTACTTCGAATGATGTTTGATCCTTGCGAAGGTGAGGACCCATTGGCACGAATCATGCACAGAGGTGAACTATTATTATTATTCTTATTATCCAAATGAGGTGCATTCGTTAAATGATCCATGGCAAATATTGTAAATCCATCTTCGGAATTTTGCGTGTTTAATGCCTGATCTTGTTGATTTCTCATGTAATCGTTTGACAATGTCAATTGAACTCTGTTAGGGGTCTCGGATGATGATGATAGTATGTAGTTACTTCCAACATTTCTATTATCTTTGGAATTAGACGAGGAGCAACCGTTGTAATCTATCGGTGTTTCCAACAATGAAATCTTGACAGTCTCTGGTGTTTTAGCATTTCCTTCCACCGCATTGCTAGCTAACTGATGTATTGATTGCGCGCGACTCGAAATTTTATTTATTTGTTCGAATGAAGTACGTGAAATTTCAGTGTACGAATTTATCAATTTCTGGGCCTGTTCCGAAGGAGCAAACGATATACACTTGCTATCAGAGGATTTATTTCCTTGATTGTTTATGGTGTCACGAGACAAACAATTTTTTTCCTCCAGACTAACCAAGTATTGCACTAAATTTTGCATCAGTTGGTCTTGGGCAGCCATGCTCTTTTGAAAACTTGATAGCTCTTGAACAATTGAATTGTAATTATCGCTAAGAGAATGTAAGTGATTGTCCATGTTGGCTTGGAGCCGAGTCAAATGGTTTATCTGCGATTGAAGTTCTGTGATGTGAAAGTGAATGGGAACTTCCGTTGGTGGAGAGGCCGGCACGCCTCTACGATTAGGAGTCTTCCTCTAATTAAGGAAAGGAAAAACGAATTTGAAAAAAAAGGACTTTTTTTTTTGCAAAGTAAACGTTAGGCGACTTGTGTATATAGATACCTTGATGTCATCCAACTGATTTCTCTTGTCACAATGGAATTTAGGATGATGGAATTCCCAAGCCTATTGTCAAACACAATCAACAAATCATCAATTCCACGTTTAGAATATCTGAATATACATGCGCGCTTTATTGTTACCTGTTCGCCATACGGAGCAACCGTATCATCAGAATTTCGAACTTTATGAAAATCATATTTGTTGAGTTGTCGAACAAAGCTTGCGAAATTTGAATGTTTGAAATGGCGGGGAAGAATTTTTTTCGTGAACGTATCGATTTCCTGTTCAAAAATGAAAGAACGGTGTTAAACTTCAAATCAACGAACGGGACAATCCTTCTTTCTCGTAAAAAAAGAAAAAAAAACCCCAATCTCATTTACCTTTACCACGAAACTATCACCATTAACTCCCCAGGAAACAACCTCGCTGTAGGAATCATCCTCCAACATCCTTTGATTTATAAAAGAAATATTTCAGTGCTCTTTTCCCGCAAGTTTACCGTGTGTTGACATATTTTCTCTGATTACGACACAATTACCAAAAGATCCTGATCAACACATGGCAAATTTAAATTGACTACCAAGATCTTACCTGAATAACTTTTTTACGAAATCCGGACCTCCAGATGAGTTGTTCATCTTGCCGAGTCTCTGTGCCTAATTCCAAACTCGTTCGATAAAGTTTATGACCAAAAAATGAAATCACCGGATATTGAGGATCGGTGCAGCTTAGATGCAACAGAAATCGATAAGAGAGAATGCCGCGGGTCAATGAAATGGTTCTTTTCCTTTCGTTGAATGGCTCGAGGTTTAACAGAATTGGAGCCAAATTATTTGAGATGTGTTATAATAATAGATCCTGGTAGTGAGCAGAGAAAGCTCGAGTGAAGAAGAATTCGACTTGAGAGGAAAAAGAAGTCAAGTACATGAAAATCTCATTCCGCAATTCCTATGATCTTAAATTAAAGGTGGATCGACAATCCTGTCCTAATTTGCATTTTCAAAAAAATTAATGTAAAAGTAGAACCATAGAGTATGTAAGCAACAGAGATACGTCGTTTCACGGTTCCCACAGCTCATGTTTACCTGTTTACCCCGCCGAGTTTGGTGATGCGAAGGTGTCACACGGAAATCTTTGTAAACCAATTAGCGTCTTGACCATGCCGTGACAAAAATTTTTAAACAATTGAAGGTCCCGCGTCAAAAAGCAAACCATCGCTCTGGGATTGCGACATTACGATCCATAAAGAAAAGCATACAGTTAGGGTTATGATCTGCTTGTGCGACGACACAAATTTACGCACGTACGTACGGTACATTTTTACCCCTAAATATTTGCAGGCTTGAAACTTATTCTCCAAACCAAATGTTAACTTTTCGGTGCGACCTTTCAGAGTGACCACAATTAATACGAATTTCTCATCAATGAACCGTGTGACAGGTCGTTTCTGGGTGGTGCGCTTGATGCGCAAAAAAAAAAAATTCACAAACTTTAATCGAAGTCACATTCGGGAAACGTAGCACGTTTATGGAAAAAAGATTACTGCTGTAAATGCTGGAATGGAATGCTAGATGATAATGTTTAGGGATATGTTGTGTGACAAAATTAATTTTACCTTTCCAGTTACGAGGGATAACCGACTTGAAAGAAGGAATTTATTATGTAATCGATGATTACGATTTTTTTTTTTCTTTCTAATTGGTGCGGAAACACCGAAAATTGAAAAAAAAAGCACGGACTCAGCCGTGCCAAAGAGCATACCAAACCTTCCTTTTTTGTTCAAGCATCAAGAAATAAAAAAATTTTGGTTAGGCGTACGTGAATTCCAAAAGAATCCTATTGATCGTGTCACATCTTAGATAAAGATCGATTTGCCCGTGAATAGTATATGTTTCGCGATTAATTTGTTCACGAGGACTATTCTCTTGATGAAAAAATTCCCTGTGCGAGATAAACGCAGATAAATTAGATAAATTGGATAAATTGGATAAGTTGTAAAACAGGAATTCCTTTGTACGTTTTTGACATTCCCGAATAGAAATTTAAATGATTTTTTTGCAAAGGAACCCATTAGCGAAATTAAGGTTAGCCGATTTGTTTATATTCCATACCTTAAAATATTTCCAACAAATATTATTTGCATACTCGGTCGTGGGTCGTCGTATAATTCAATTAATTAATTATTGATTTTTGATTGCAGTTGAAATTAATGATTAATCTACTGTATAATAGGAAATTAAGGTTAATCATTAATTCACGCGTAACGTATTAGTAATTATTTTCAAAAGGCGGTCAGGGATTTTTTTTTTTTTTTAGGACCCTAAAAAATTTGCAACCTCATCTACTTTCTCATTTGTGATTACATGACAGTGGCATTATGTTATAGTAAAAATCATACTGTATATTATTTGTTACATTACATTTGGTTATAATATTATTAGCATCATTATAGTAAGTTTTTATGCATATGTGGTTACTGAACATAACATTCCAAATTTCAATTCCAATATCGATTATAAATGCATACAGTATGTATATACATTCTGTATGTTGAATACATTTTAATTTGCACACAGACCCTTGAAATTGAATCTAGTCTTACTATCTTCAAGTCTCAAAAGTCTGGCTAAAATCTGACCCTCCGTTAAATATTTTGAGCAAGTTACTGTATTTCTGGCAGCATTCGCGTCTCCACCTCGTACGAATTACATTTAACCGTTTTTGATCCACCGAGATCATTTCACAATTCCAACATGTCCTCTTTGGAGCATTCAATGACCTTGCAACCTCTGAACTCCTTCGACTTATGATGTAGGAACATCCGTAAACTGAAATGCGATCAAGTTAGCATTGCACGGGCAGTCTTTGGCCGAATCTTTCACTTGTTGGGTAAAAGAATGATCTCGTAATTCTGACATAACCGATCAAATTACAGATTCGTTGTATGATTGATTTATAACATCTTTTTTTCTCAATCGGAATCTCTCTCTTGTTTGTTCTTTCATATTTCTTAGATAGTTTAAGTATTTTGTTAAAATCACCATTACCCCACACGATTAATTGATCGTCAGGGTTATAACCGGTCGTAAACCTGGATCGAGCGAGATTACCATGATATCCAAAGAAACGGAAACACACGAGTAAAAATGTCCCAGATAATTCATAGTTATGTTAACCGTATTGTTGGTATAAAATTTTTAGGAACGCGTATTTCCCTCTGTTCCTATTCTAATCCCTAGCAAGAATCGTGTGTCTTGCCGTGAAGATAGTAACGATTGATAATAGGTTCTTGACAAGCACACTGAATTCGGTGTCATCAAAATTAACGTACCACGATCTTTGATTTTTGTACGGTTCTTGCTAAGAATCCATTCGACAAGCTCGTACGCAAATCTGCAGAGCCGATCCTTCCCGGTAACCACAACATTCTCGATATCTCCTCGGTACGATCGTTCCAAAATGGATGTGAAGCACTTGCATTTCCAGTTGAGATCTGACCCAATGTTTCTGATGAATACGTGGTCTGACTATTTCTGCCTGAGGTGCTCGATAAAATTTCTGACCTCTTGTGCTTCACAATACTTTATCTTGCTCAAAAACATACGAGTGTAATAATGATTATTCAAACATTCATTGCATCAATGATCAGGTAATATCAATAATTACTGATATGATAATCGGTAAGATTAATAGCAAAATAACAGATTTTAATGATTTGTTTACACACCGTATATCAATCAATTAAAGAATGGATTTTTTCGATTTGTTTTTTTTTTTAATGATTTGCATACTATAGTTTAAGTCTGTGATTGATTGCGAATAAACAAAACAAAAACAAATTTGGGTTTTTTGCTATACTTTACTATCCAACATGGTTTTGTACCACTGCGGCCTTGTCCTTACCGATGTTATAATTGAATGAATGAATGAATGGATGGATGGAATTCATCATAATGTTCTATAGATGATGGTTGAGATTTTATTTAAAAACTTGCAAATTAATTACATGTACATACATATGGCTAAATACACATTAAATCCAAGATACTGCTACTACAAGTATCATGGAAATGTCTAACTAGTGTAATTTTTTTTTTTTTTTGATTTTCTTTTTCGGATCTATAATAAAAAGGCAAAATTTTTTGTGGTTGAAAGAATGTCAGATAACTCTCCCAAAATGTCGGTTCTTTTTTTATTTCGTCCGAAAAACAAATTCTTTTAGAGCTCTTGTCACACAATTATACACTGCCATAGGGCTAAAGCCATGATCAATACAATCGACACGCACGCATTGTAAGAGAACGAATATTTTAAACTGTAAGCATTCGATGTCACTTTCCCCGAAGAACTAGATATACTTGGGTTGGTTTGATTATTGCCGGGAGCGGTGGGTTGATAGGGATTTGGATCATTTGACGTACTGTACCTAGAATTTTTTTAAGAGAGCAGATATAGGTGAATGATGTAAATTGGACGAAAATTGGATATTTAGAATAAGGTACTTCCACTTACCCTAACGTAGAGAGAACCTTAAGTAACTTTGGTCCTAGAGCCGATTTACCTCCGGTTTTCTTTATAATATCGTCCAAAGTAGTACCATTGAAAGCCGAAAAAGCCATTAGAAAATCACTTGACGCTTTAAATTGTGTATCTACATGACTGACACTTGAACCATCTTGAAAAGGATTTAACTTTGTCTCAAGAAACAACGAAACACTGGAATCTCTGGTTACGAATGACATCGTGAACGGAGTTTCGGCGTCAATCAGTAGCTGTTGGGTGAGATTAAATTGTGGGGAATTTGCAAAAGTGTTTAACAAGTCATTGACTGTTTTGAATCGAGTGCCGATTTTCACAAAACTGTTTATTTGCTTGGTCAACGTGGTCATATTAATCGCAGGTTTTCCGGGTTCCTTTAATTGCATGTATCTATCGAAAGCCAACTCACTGAAACCTGTAAAGGTCGCGGGTGAATTAAGGCTTTCGGCGTCGTTCAGAAAATCCGGAAGTGGTGTCAATATTACAGGAGTGTCGGTTAAGTAGCTTCTCCAAGAAGATGCGAATCCGAGCCCATGAACAAATTCATGAGTGACAATGTATTCAAAATCGAACTGATCAGGTCCAATATCTGGATCGCCTTTGAAGAACATGTTTGCTTGAGTATTGAAGAATGCTGTGATGTCATAAGGTCCGAATGCGGGATGGTTTTCTAAATTCATTTGTTTGACCAAGGCTTGGGGATAATATCTGGTTACGCCATCATCATCTTGTAGTGGTAAAGTTCGTGCAGGTGAGGCCGATCCTTTTTTTTTAAAGAAGAATGCGCGGAAGTTTTAGAATTCCTACTGCCTACTGCCTACTGTATTAATGGACATGATATCAGAAATACATACCTAAGATCAACCCTCCTCCTGGTGTTGGGCATTCACCAAGGTCAGTACAAAAATTCGTAAAGGTAGCATTTACTCTTAGAGGCGTGTTAAAATTTACGACCGAAGCGATTCTTATACCCACTGATATAAACGCATTTTTTGCTTTGTTACATAATGTTGCATTGTTGACACCACAATGAAAATCAATTACGAATGCCTGGTCGGGACTTAAAGTAGTAGCATTTGACTTTAACTGATCGAAACCCTTGTTTTTGGTAACATCGCAAGTAATTTTCTTGCTTGATTTATGGTCAAATGGATAGTAATGATCACGACATGAAAGGGCGAACGCTTGATCAGAAACTGAAATTACGAAGACGACCGAAAATATGAAGGAAATTGTGAATAACGATGTGAATCGCATGGTTAGGATGTAAGGTTATTTGATTTCTTGAGTACGAATGATGATGGTTTGTTGGTTTTTGTTGTTCTGTTGAACTTGCCAGAAGCTCAGTTTGAACTATCGTTATTACTTTCCTTCAAGGAACAAAGATTAAAGGGTTGGGAGAAACGAAAAATTTTTTATTGCCGTAGCCAACAAGAGCGAACCTAATAAATTATAACGCTCTTGAAAACTATGATTCGCAATAAAAGTACGCCGTATTTATATTGTAAAATGAAACGGTCATACGTGACAACGTAGATCGTTCTCTTTATGCTCCATTTTTGTTTGATTGTAATCGACATAAGGCATATTACGTCTGACACGAGGGAGCCCATTGGTGAGGTGTTATAAATAAACTTCTTTATCAGGTGTCTTTTTGATAATTCCGATCAGGTAGTACGGGTCTGGTAAGCCTTGAAACGTGAAAGCGTCTTTATGTTTCAAGTATAATACTGTACCTCGAGTCCTTCTCTTCCTGTTTAGATCGCCAAGGTCCAAAATGCCGTCCGCTAAATGCATTTTGCCAAAATGGGTAATAAGGGTGTGAAGAAATTATTTCCAGAAAATTGATTTTCCCTTATAATTAATGATACTATATATATATACCGGATGCACAGCATTAGGTTTTTTTTTCTTTGTAAGATTTGACCTCTGATGCTGTATTTAAAGAATGGATGATGATGTGAAGCCAAAAGAACCATGCAACTATGAATTTAGAGATACGTTTTTCAAAGAACAAAATTCTCAACATGTAACCCCCTATCACAATATCAATGCAACAAGCAATGTCAAGAATAATAAATAAAAATCCATAAATGTCATGTTTTATTGTATATCTATATTTATCTCAATGCAACCTTCAGTGTTTACAATTCACTGCTTATTATTAAAAACAAACGTTTTTAATACGTGTAATTAATAAGTTTTTTGTTTTGTTTTTTTTGGAGTTTGTAAGACTTACCATTCTCGATCCATCTCTAAAGAACTTTCCACGGTATTACTTTTTCGTTTCGACGAATGTCAACAACAACAGTACGAACGAGCTTCTGCATCAAATCTCTATCCCCCATCCTAACTGATCATATATCCGACATCCTCTCGTATGAATCTACATATCGCATAATTATATGCAGTATGTCGAGAAAGAAGGTTTTTTATAGCAAGAATTTTTTGTGTATTTTATTTATTTATGTTGTGGAGAAAAAACATTTCGTCAACCATTCCAAATATTAGTGTCTCAAAAAGGATATAAAGGCACTTTCATACAGTAATTCAAAAAAGTCTATTATACAATGAAACCATGGTGGTATCACAATGGCGATCATCATTCTCAACTCCAATTGACGCTTTTTTTTTTGATTCCTGTATTCTCGGATAAAGGCGAGCTCCATCGAAAAATGACCAAACACCTCGTGGGATAACAATGTCTACACTCTTTCGTTGTTCGGTTCTACGAAAAGTGTATAAAGTAAATATAAATCACATTATCAATTTTCCGACATCAAATCACATTTGCACTTTACGTTAATATTTATCCTTTACTACATCTAAAATGCTGTTCACTGCATGATACAACACCCATTGGATAGATGAAATTTAAGATGAATAGATTAGTTGAAACCTAAGTTGTGGTGGATACGGCTCTGACTAATGGATTCAATAGTTGTGCAAATCTTTCATTTTGGTAAGAGTTTGTAATACTGTACATGACTTGACTTCTAAAACTTGCGCCGAGATTCAACCTTGAAAGTAAAATATTGTCACGGATGAAGCAAAGATGAAATATCTGTTGAAACCCTATAAGTGAAATTGAACAGGAATCCTTAAAAGATATCAATGGGCACATGGTTTCAGCCATGGCAACCAAATCTTGTCACACGATCTGCGCCAAGTAATGTGTTGAGATAATTTGTTCACCTCTAAATTGTACATTTCTTGGAATCTTATATGAGATTGTCCGGATGAACGAATGAATCGTGCCATTAAAAATGCCACTATACGCACTATAATGAATAGAAATTACCTCTAGGAAAACTTTGCTCAAAGAAGGAAGAGCCATACATATATGTAATCGAATGGGTCACACTCTCACCGTTTGTGAGCAATGCATGAGAGTAATCCTTTACCCGGTACGTTTCCGGAGACAATGTCCGCGACACAATGATTTTTGGACTTGTTTTTTTGCTTTTAACCTAGTAAATAAAACCTTTCTCCGAGTGGACACAATAAATGTTAATTTGAAACATCCGAAGGGATCGAAGTACAGTTAAAGGATCTGCATGATTCTTTAAAAGTTTTTCGTACATTTATCGCAGGCCCACCACACATACGAAATATTATAAATTTTTTTAAATATAATAAAAAATCGAAGAATCCTCCCTTTTTTTTTGATTTATTAATATCACAATATTGTATAATAACCTATACAGTGTAGATATTTTAGATCATTGTTTTTAAACATGCTGTTTATTCCAAGGTAGTTAATTTTTTAAAATAACACCTACCGTATCCAATTATATATATATATAAAATCAAGTACTGTATACTGTATATAATTAATAAATTAATCATATATTTGTTTTTTATAATTTTATAAAATTAAACTTAAACAACGATTGTTGAATATAC
>CAJVPV010000772.1:0-19020 GCA_910591835.1 Acaulospora morrowiae | reverse complement strand
TATTTTTTAACTAGAAATATTTTTTTGCCAAATGATTTTTTTGCCAAATGATTTTATTGCCGAATGATTTTATTGCCGAATACTTATTTTTTGCCAAATGTTGTATTTTTTTTTGCCAAATTATTGTGTTTTTTTTAAGTGCCGAGTGGCATAAATTAGACCAAACAACAAAACTTCAGTATAAACTTTTATTAATAAATTTGGATTTAATCGGCTATAATTTGGCAGCCAAATAACCCAATTTGGACTAGTACATATTTTAGTTATACTTCATTCAAAAGATAAACTGTGATCTTCTAATGAATACAACACTATTATTTGTACAGAAATACCTGATTCAACTATCAATTCCAGATTATATAATATAGTTATTACTAATATGTTATATGAATCATGTGAAAAGCTTAATTCTAATGCACTATGTATAATTAATGATAATACAGAACACAAAATTTCAAAATAAAACTTTTTAGAGAGAAAATACTTATCCTATATATTGTCATTGACAAGATAATTATTATATTGAGAAAAAAGCAGAAAATCAAACAATTCTATTAGACAATTGATGAATAGTGCCATATAATAAGTTCCTTTGTATAAAATATGATTGCCATATTAATATGGAAATTTGTGCCAGTATTAAAGCAATCAAATATTTATTTAAATATGTTTATAAAGACCATTATAAGACAATAATTGAAGTTACTAAAAAATCTCAACAATATGAAACACTAGCAAAAATCGATGAGATTTAAAATTTTATTAGTGCCTATTGAATTTCAGTACCAAAAGCTATTTGATAAATATTTGGATTTAGTATGAATAAAATGAATCCTATTATTATATGCTTACAAGTGTATCTTCCAAACCAACAAAGAATTACAGTATTTTCAATGAAAGCAATGACTTAACAGATATAATTATAAATAATCGAAATTAGTGAATATCTCTTATTGAATATTTTAAAATGAATATTCAAGATCCAGATGCAAGAAACTTGCTTTATGCCAATTTTCCTTTGCACTATATATGGAATAAAAATATTAAAAAATGGAATAAACATAAATATGGAGGATGTATTGGAAGAATATTTATAGTTCATTCAAGTGAAAATAAATATATTTTTATAAAATAAAATAATAAAATAATTAATAAATAAATTTAGTATAAAAATAAAAATATTAAAAATTTAATTATATTATATAGGTAAATGATACTATCTTTGTTTGTTATTAACAAAAGTAAAAAGAGCTAAAAGCTTTAAAGAACTTAAAAGTATTAATGAAATTATATATACTACTTTTAAGAAGAGTACTCAACAAAGAGGTTTTTTAGAAAATGATAATGAGTATTGGCAATGTATAATTGAAGTTAAAGAATTTCAAATGTCTAGTCAATTACATGATCTATTTGCAACACTATTGGTCTTTGAAAATATTATAGATATACAACAACTATGGAATGAAAATTTTAATGCAATGGCTGAAGACTTTATGTACAAAGGAATTCCTGAGGGACAATATCAAATTCAAGCAGTTCTTCAAAGTTTAAATATATTTTTACAAAGACATGCAAGAACAGTAATTGATTATGATTTACCAGAATTAATTTTAGAAACAGAAATTAAAAATTTATCAAAAATACTTTTAGAAAAACTATCTTATTATATTGTTCCTAAGGATTTTGCCAAGGTAAATATATTAAATAAAGCTTAACGAATAGTATTTAATAAAGTATTTAATCTTATAAATTAAGATAAAGAAGATGTATTATTTATAGATGGTCCTGCTGGAGTGGAAAAACTTATGTTTATAATTGTCTTCTTTCTCATATATGATCTAATCATTAAATTGCATTAGCAGTATCCTCTGGTATTGCTGCATTGTTATTACATAGTGAATATACTGTACACTCTTGCTTTAAAATATCAATTATTATAGATAAAAATGTGACTTGCAATACTAAAAAGGGAACTGATTTGACTATATTACTTCAAAAAGCTGTTTTAATCATTTGGGATGAAGCTCCAATGTTGCACTATCATGTTTTTGAGACTGTTGATAAAACTTTAAGAGATATTATAAAGAATAATTTTCCAATTGGCAATAAAATCTTTTTATTTGAAGGAGACTTTCAACAAGTTTTACCTATAATTTCTAAAGGTACTAGAGCTCAAATAGGTAATGCTTTTTTTAATAAGTCCTATTTATGGCCACATATTTGTATTTTTTTCTTAACTACAAATATACAAGTTTTTAAAGCTATAAATAATAAAACAAAGACATTTGCAAATTACTTATTAAGAATTGGCAATGGTATAGAATCTACAATAGAAAATGATTTAATTTGGCTTCCTGATGAAATAATTATTCACTCACAAAATAATGAAAATCATATTAATTTATTAATAAATGCAGTGTATTCTAATCTTACAAAAAATATTTTAAACACTGCCTTTATAACAGAAAGAGCAATATTGACTTCATTAAATAGTGATGTTGATGAAATTAAAGAATCATAACTATATATCCTGGAAATCAATATACATACTATAGTTTTGATTTAACAACAGAAGACAACTTGAATTTATTTCCAGTTGAATATCTTAACTCTTTAACACCTCCGGGCCTTCCTCCACATATACTTTTATTAAAAGTTGATGCACCTATTATATTACTTAGAAATATAGATCCACTTAATAGACTTTGTATAAAAAATATTGTATATACTTAAAGACTTAAAGCACAAACGTAAGGATGTGCCTATTTGCTAGTAGTATTTATCTCTTATATTTATATGGTTTGCTGTAATTTAATAAACATATAAAGGCAGAAAAACAAACTCACTTAATAATACAATTAAATTTGTTTTTAAAACATATTTCTATTTTTTCGATTACTAAAAAAAAAAAAAAAAAAAACTTTTTTTGATACGAATCTATTTTGAAAAATATAGAAAATAAAAATTTTTAAAAAATTTTAAAAAAATATCTTACACAAAAAATTAGAAAAACCTTTTTACTTTATAAGCATTCATATCAACTGACCAATCATAAGAAAACTTGTTTTTCAAAAAGTAGCACGATGATGCTGGCTAACAAAAAAAAAAAAAAGTCTTATTAGATACAGTAAAATAATAAACGATCGATGATTAACAAGATTTTTTAAAAAATTTTTTTCTTACACAACGAATGTTCACGCATTTCATTCTTCTTTTTTAATTCTTTATTCAAAAAATTCAAACATCAATTGCATCGATCACAAAGAACGCAAGTTCCCGATTTACAAAACTGCAATTTTATTTTAATATGATATTTAAATTAATGTAGTGTATTATCATTTTTTTTTTTATCTGGTTCACTTTATAAGGGTACCGCGAGCACATCACATTAAATAAAAAAGATGTGCATCTCGAGGACTCTGATAAAGATGGCTGATTAAAATAAAATAAAATGAATAGAATAGAATAGGATAAAATACGATAAAAAAAATGCCATAACTTTTTTTTAATTATACTGTATCATACATACTACGTCTAGATGCCGTGCATGTATTTTTTTTTTTTTATTTAAAAAAAAAAAAAGATCACTATAAAAAACATCTCGGTGATACGACGCCAAATTTTAAGGTGGCAAACAAAAGTGATGTGCACGGTCGGCTATTTATTTTGATTATTAATGTTATATGGACTTTTTTTTTTTACTTTGTTTAATACCTTATCTATTTTTAAAAATTTAAATGGCAAATAACTATAAATAATAATTAAATATGTTAATTTGATTAAATCTTCCGACTATGTATTTCGGCTTGCCAAATCATTGTTTATGAGGATCTCGTAACACCGGGAATTGAGACAAATAGGAGCCCGTCCAAATTAACACAGCAAAACGAGTGAACCTCTTTCTAATCGGGTCGAAAGAAAGGGTACCGATGCAACTAATAAATTTGCCGTGGAACTCGTGACGGATTTGCAAGACATTACATGAAAATTAGGGTGGATTGACAGCGAGGACCGTTTCGTGATTTCTTTTTTGGAGTCGAAACGTTGATGGGTAGAATTTGAATCAAATTAACCAAATTTTCATTTGCCTTGACGTCATTGGTTCGCAAACATCTTATTGACATAATGATTATCGGGTAAAGTTGATTGAACAATGATAAACATCTACGGTCAGGTCGCTCTGTTCAAAAGTTGACGCCAACTTTTCTATTGTTTTCGCCAAACACACGATGATTGATACATTTACGGCAATCGCCTTTATGGTATTCTTGTCAATCGCAAAAAAACCAGAATAGTATAGAAGGCTGAGCGATCATCTGAAATCCGCGGTGAAATACACGACGCTCGTCGAGGAGCCTACGTACAGTACGTAGAGAAAACGTCAAACGAGGTGTCGAGTCAGATCATTGCCGTCTTTGTCACGATTGTGTAGACGAGCATTGTGTGCAGGAGTCTAGTGAAGCAAAGCAATGGTTCTCTAGTTTCCAATTTTGAATTCATTGTATGTAATATCATCTTAATGTAATGAAGGAGGCGCATTTATAAATAGTAGGCGGCACCATAGTTCATATGATGATTCGGTCAAAGTTCCACACCTCCCCTAACGCCATCGCTTGATCCCTGCAAAAACAGTGTTCACAACCGGTGTAAATTATGCAATTTCTCCAGTAATCCAAGTTCCCCGCATTTTCTTACTAATAACGGTATCTGGAACATTTCGTAATCAGGGAGCGCATATACAGGTTGTAATTTTGGAACTATCAAATTTCAGCGCCATCAGAATTACGAAAATTGACATTCTCTTCCCGCTAGACCGCTTCTCATAATACAATACGTTGGGCATTACCCCTTGATCCAATCCAATTTTGCACTAATTAATTAGTCTCGACGCATGCACCGAGAATCGAGATTACCTAATTATTAGTACATCCATTGTAACAACAAGTTGTACCGAGGCGAAACACACACAAGTATTTCCTCGATTAGATAAGAGATCTCGCGGGTTCGTTTATTGAACTGATGCGTTCTGAAGGATAGGTGACGCAAGCAGGCTTTCGGCATTTCCGTAGCACCGAAACCCAAAGGGTCACACGCTACCGGAACGAATGGACACCTCTTGGGATGAGGGAGCAAACGTTGAATCATTATTTAATCACACAATACCGGACCCAAAACTTGATTCGAACTTTAGGATGCTGCGCAGCTGTGCATGATGTTTTCGTTCTTATTGCATTACCTAATTATCAGACGCTCTCCCGGCTACTTTGTGTTCTCGCCTCGCACCTTCACATGTTTCGATCAATCGAAACAAGCAATATTCCTGTGACATTCAGGTAAGCGTTCTTTGACCACCTTTAAAAAGTAATCTGCATCCACCATGTAGGCGCGATGAATTCTTTCACCATACTAACGTCGCACAGCATCACCAGATCAATGACCGTTCATAAAGAGTGAGATCAAGTTTTTTTTTGCCTCCGGAATTGTGCCACAAACCGTATACTGCGCACTATCGCGACAACTCTGAAAATCTCTGGGCAATGTTTGTTTCTTCGCCGAGGTTTCACAACGAAAGATCGCTCTTTCCATATTCATGAGAAACAAGTTTTCGTGCACAATACTCAATTGTGCAAGAGGGGAGACCAAAGACAAAAAAAAGAGGGATCCAAGTAAGATTATCAGATGTGTTCGAGGCACCTGCATCATTACTTCATCTTGTGTATTCATTATCTCTGTCGCCTTCCTTTGTTCCAAGAGACCATTCTCTTTTCACAACACGCTCGTGATGCGGGAAATAAATAAGGAAATTACAATCATGACAAAAGAAGACATGGTAATGAGCAAATAACTGGAATTCTTATGAACAAGATGTATGCAATTTTACTGGTGCAAAAAAAAAAAAAAAAGTATTTTATTATACTTTGATGTTTTATTTATTGATTATTAATTTTTTTTTTTTTTTTTTTTTTTAAAGTGAAGAGATGGAAATGATATATTGTGTATACAGATGAACTGGTATATATTCATTATTACATCATGCCGGATTCTTTCAGGAAATAATCGGGCAACACGATAAATGTACAACACTCATCAACCTTTTTACCAGTGTTGGGTCATAAATTACGTAGGAGAGGAAATAGATTATCGACAAATCTTTGACAATTCGAAAAACAGATGACTAGACAAAGCAAAGAACACAGATGAGGAAGAAGAGGAAGAAGAAGAAGAAAGAAAGAAAATTTTGTACAGTGAAATTACTTTCCCAAGGAAAACTTTTTCTCGAGCACGAGACCGAGTCGCATTCGTTCGAACGTTTTCCATCGAAAAGAAAAAAAAAAAATGAAGAAAAAAAAAAAACAAAAACAAAAATGAAATAAAATGAATAAATGAAAAATTTTATACAATGAACATAAGTGAAGTGAATACTTTTGGGGGTGATATATCTATGCTGGACAAATACTCCATCACGTGATCAACGTCTCGAATTAATAATTTTAAAGAAAAAAAAAGAAAAGAAAAGAAAAGAAAAAACCGGGTAACGTGTATAAGAATGCAATTGCAATGAATGCACATGGGACCTTCAAATAATGATATACCAAGATATACCACATGCAAATGTTAAAAAGAAAAAAATATATTAGAATAGTAGTGGTGGTGGTGGTAATAAGAATGTGGCCAGACTATTAAAAAAATTTTTTTTTTTTGTTAACGAATTATTCTAAATACTTTTGGTACCAAGAAGATTTCTAAGTAATCTTGAACCTTATAAGGGGGCATAAAGTCTATATAATGAATTCTCCTATCGTCGGATGGTCCTCCAAACAAAGTGGCAAATTTTTTTTTGTTTTTTTTTTTTCAAATCATAAGAGCAGCAAGAGCGAACGATGATACCAAAAGCGTCATACTCAAAGGAGAACCATATCACGAGTATTGAAATCGCACTCCACCCACAAGCATTTCGTCATAACTTTCCATCTGTATCTCGTTCGGATCACACTTTTCAATCCTAATTTCCGTCCAACTTTCATCCGAGAACTTTTCAAGATTTGGAAAACTCGTGTACTCCGTTGAATCGTCATCGAGGGGAGTAAACACCGACGAGGTTGGAGTTGTTGGCATCGTTAGTTCGTTATCTGAAGAAGCAGGGGTCCAAGAACCGTCACTGTTGCTGTCGGTAAATTGCGGGGAAGTCGATGATATCGATAACGAGCTAATCGAACGAAGAAACATCGAAGAGGGAGAGTAACTACCCGAACGACGTCGCTTGTGTATTGGCACGTAGGAGAAGGTGGGCTGGCGATGAAGTATCGAAGGGTGATCTAATATTGAGTCGGAGGCATTTGTAGAAATTGAGATTGACGATGGGGAGCACGATAGCGGTGACATTTGACGGCCACTTTTACTACCAACAGTATCTCCCGCATTTGATTTTGGAGAGATACTGAGGGAAGATTTCGAAAAAAGTTGATTCATCCTTTTTTACAAAAAAAAGAAAATTCTCGTCCTAATCACAGAAAAGCACTACTTTCGCTCTTGTTTTTTTTGATTGATTTTATTATTATTATTATTATTACTACTATTATTATTATTACTTTATTAATAACATGTAAATGGCAAATACTATGATACTAATCAGCGTTGCAAGGGAGCAAAGTAACAGTGTGTGTGTGTGTGTGTGTGTGTATTATAACGTGAAGAGAGAGAGAGAAGGAGGCAATTTGACCGGGAAATTGTTGAATGTTTTTATATAAGAATGGTTTGAACGGTAAATTCTAGAAAGCTGGTTTATCCAAATAATGGTCTGCCCGTGCCAAGAATATTGCCAAGCAAAATTTTTTACAAAATTTTAAGAAGGTACTACAATTATGTGAGTGCAAAATGTTAAATAGAAGCGAAAGTAATAATAATGGCAGCGAAAACAAGGTTTTTGCTTAATATATGATTTCTTTAAGGATATTTTTTAAAAAAAAAAAAAGAGGAGAAAATCAAATCCTCGGGAATTTATAGAAAAAAGAAATCGACAGATATGTAATGACATACAGACATACAGTAGGTTACAGTAAAAAATAATAATAAATATGCTTTGTGGCTTGCTTCTTTGTTGTTTAAAAGGCGAGTGGGCACGTATAAAATACTAGATGTGACAAGTATGGTACACAGTGTAAACAGAGAAAGTGTAAGAACATTGTTTATGGAGTATAAAAGGAAGATCCCTTCCGTGACAGGAAGTAAAGCACGCAGAATCCAAAATAGCATAAAATAGTCATGGTTTTTTCTATTGATACGTATTATACAGTATATAGTATTCGATTCTTTTTTTGTCCCTCGAATAGATTTCGTCGTCCCTGTAATAATACTAATAATACGCTGTGATACTGCATTCAGTTCGAGTCAATCATACGTAACATTTATATTGTACATGACTTGAATGAGGTTCTACCGTGTCACAAGAGAAAAGCTGGTTCTTGCGTCAACCGCACCATCGACCAAACGAAAAAAAAAAAAAAAAAAAGGCTAACCGAAAATGAGCTATTATAATCTTTGACCTTTAGGCTGTTACGCCATTGAAACCTCTTTCAGTGCAAAAATCAAATATATCTCATGATAGACGACGGAAGCGTCACATAATTCGGGCCAAGTTATTATTATTATTAAACGTTTAACATAATGTAATAATACCAAGAAGAGAAAGTAAAGTGAAATGACAGGAATCGTGAAGCGTAGTACGTGCCGGGTCTCGTAAACAGAACAAACAATAGGAAAGCGTGAAACACTGCCCACGGTCTTCCCAGTCCCTTTATTCACATTATCACAAAACCCAACGTAAGAGTTATACACAATACAGTGTATTATCTCAAGCCATTTACTTCCTCCGTTGGAAAAAAAAGAAATGATTTTTCCGGGAGTACACGCACAACAAATCGATGGATCCCCTCCGCGGTCCCGACAACCTATTTCACATGCACCTTTATCTTTTTGATATCGCCTTATTACCGATTATGATAATATCTTGTAATTGTAATGTTTACAGTAACAATATAATAAGTAAATATTGTCAACAAGAAAAAAATTGAATTTTCTAAAAAATCTTATCATAAACTATTGTAGATTCGTGTGCATATGTCTCCATCATGGTGAATGAATGAGAGTACCCTCTTTAGCCGTGGTTTTTCCTGGCGCGGTCCCAAACAATCGATAACTCAATGGCCTGATCGTAGCGACCTACGTGTATTGTAACTTCTTCACCTTTCGGAAAGTTGGGCTCGAGTCACCCGATCGAAGAATCCCATGCATGGTTACGTACACAGCATGTAATGTAATAGGTTACTCGCTCGTCGAACGATACCAAAAAACGAAGCGCACCTCATCACTAAACAGCTCACCCCCTCCCCCCAAGGCACAACTTGGGCATTGTAACCAATTTCACGTATCTTGTTATACGCAACCGGTTTACCGTCGGTGTGATGATACAGGTTTTTTTGCGCACCGAATGAAGATCCGTTACCAGAGCCATTTAACGTTAAACAGGAACAAAACGATCATTGTTATTGTCTCCAGCCTCGGTGTGTGATATTTTTTCCGTATTTGGCCGTCGACGTAGCCGTGCCGTGTTTATCTAGGATCACCCCTTGGAAAGTGGGTTACGTATGTGCATACGTACTTACTTATTATTCGAACGTCTTGCATACGTCTTTTTTTTTCCATATTAAAAAGACAAAAGGTATTCACTATAGATTTTTATTTTTGGTTGGATGCGATTGCTTTAAAAAAAAACACACACATTGCTTTATTAATCTGTTTGATTGCATTTCATTCTTCGTTACTTTATCACTCACAAATCTGTTGTGTGAAAATCACGAAGCAATGAAATCATATGACCAAAACATATGACCACGAATCCCGATTACGCATACACTCTGACCAATTGGCACATGCGTGAAATAACTAATTATACACAACCGATTGCACATGGACCGAAGAAAGAGTTGCATTTATGGTAAGGTACCATCACGTTTCACCTAGGTGTTGTCTCGCACACATATGTTACGTGAATAAATTTAATACAGGTTTCTTTTAATAGAACTATTTCATATTAGAAATCTTCGGTTATACAATTGATTGGAATCATGAAGAACACGCCCCCCATGAAATACTAATATGACTCATCCAGTTTATCAGGGAAGGGTCTAACTATTCATGTATCAGGTATCGAGCATGTATGTGTAATAAATCGGATTCCTTGTTTATCAAAAACCTTAATGCATCCAATCCATTAAACCGTGCCATTCGTTTGATTTGAGTTTTACACATCAACGGGTTTCATGACTGGGAGATGTTTTGCTTTTTGTTTATATTACCTTGACAAATTAATTTCTCGGATTTGTTCATGCGTGATATTATCGGGAATCATGCACCTCGCTACAATTGCTTGTATGAAATTTAATTAGTGCTTCGTTTGCAATGACCAACAACGCAATCGAATGCCACCACCTCCATCACACGGACGCACAGTCAATGAGAGAGCTCCTGGGACTCCTTGATTACCTCTTGGCGTCAACAATAATTAATTAACCTTGTCACATTCGATTCAACGTTTCCCCCCCCAATCGATATGCTTCCCCTTTCGTATTCCGTGTAACCGACCCTCGTTATCATTGTGAACCAGCTCACGAGGATTTCGTCACACCAATCTAGTTGATTCCAATCATTCATCATCAAGCATGTGTGTGTGCTACTAGAATATTCCTTCCGAACTGCGCGTCACTTTGTCCGTATCGTTTTTCGATTTTTTCGAATGAACCAGATGACTTCTGCGAGTTGATTACAAATTGATTTATTCGGTAACATCAAAGGCAAAAAAGAAATTGCTGCTTGAAAAAACATGGAAATATTATGCCATTTGGTTTAGATCAATCATGAAATATCGGATTTCTTTGTGACTTGATATATAATTCCGATCGTCACGCATATACGCATGTCCACAAAGAACCTATTTAAATTTTAATATCGAAGTGAAAAAAAGTCATAATGATCTATTTATTTTATTTTATTTTATTTATTATTCGGCATACTCGGCACTTACCAATGTTATCGGCATCTCATCTAATATGTTTCAACATAATTTAATATAAGAAAATTTTTTCTCATTGAATTGATACTAATTTCCTAAATCACATACAACAAGATAACATTCTGTTGAGTCATAACTTACCCCATTTTTTTTTGTTGTTGGTTATTTTCTCCTTTTCTTTCCAAAATTATTTGATAAAATAAAATTCCATAATAAAAAATTCCCCCGATAACAAAAATGTGAATGAACGATTCATGCAAAAAAAAACCCCAAAACAAATTATGATCAAATTCAAATTAATCCATAATGATGATTGGGGAATGCATCCGCTTACCAAAAAAATCCATCGGATAAGACCTTGCGGTGAAGTTATATTAAGAAAACAAAAAAGCTGTTCAACAACGCAATTCATTGTGGAAATTCTTCGAAAAATTTTTCGAAAACATTGCATCATCATCGTCGGCAGCAGCGATAGCCGAGGGGATCTACGGTTCATTCTCCATTTCATTTTAGAATATCAACTCAAAAATTCCCCATCATTATTACACGACAAGGGTGCGTAGATGAAATTCATATGAAATGTTGAAGATTAATTATTTTTCTCTTATGAAAATCCAATTAACCTTAATTTTTTTAAAAAAAAAAAATTCGGAACGAGAAAAAAGTTTAATAAATAGGAAATGATAATTAAAATCAATAAACACCACATGCAATATTTTTTAAAAAAAAATTTTTTTTTTTGATTGAAATACAGTATAAAAAAAAATAATTTCATATCTCTTATAATAATTTATATCTCATCACATATTTTTTTTCAGCAATACAAAGTGATTCTTGAAAAATGGATTTCAATCACATTGTGCTTCACCATTCTTCTTTTTTAAAAAAAAAGTCTGATCTCTAAAAAAAAAATCAATTTTTAAGCAAACCATCAATACATTATATGGTGTGTTTGCTGTGTATTGATTTTTTTTTTGTAAAAAATGTTTTTTATCATTTTTATAAATTTAATAAAGTTAATGAAAAAAGATGAATATTATAAAAACAGATATTCTCAAAAGATTTTTAAATTCTTATAATAATAAAATCTATATATATTCTTTAATAATAACCTACAATGTACAATATATACTGTAAAATAAAAATTCATAGATTATTGATACAATTGACACAATTATTTAATACAAATTAGTAAAATATATAAATAATTGAGTTATGATAAAATTGTTTTTAAAGATTTAGAGATTTGAGTTAATAACAAAATAACTTTTATCATATATATATAATACTATATATTCTTATATATTCAACCATATAAAGCTATATCATAAAAATAAATTTATATGTTAAATAATTTGAAATCAAAATAAGATTCTATTGTTAATTTAAATTATTTTTAAAAAATAATTAAAAAATTTAAATATTCTATTCAATACTTTTTATTTAAAATTTAAAAAATGATATTGTATTTTTTATTATTATTTATAACTGTAAATTATATATTAAATTTTTTTTAGGCAAATATCAAACTGAAATAATATCAAATTATTTCATATTTTTAATTCATAATTATTAAAAAAATTAAAAATAAATTTATTTTAAAACTTAGAAACAGAATGATATGAATTTTATTAAAAAAATAATTATTTTTAAAATTATTATATATACATGTATTTTTGAAAAAATTTATTAAATTATTTTATAAAAAAACTTAAAACAATAATCTTTTAAAAAGACTTTAAACCTATTTTTTTTAATTTTTATATTTAAAATTTAAAATATTTTATAAAATAAGTTTAAACAAAATTTTATATAAATTAAATATTTTTTATTAATCATATTTTATAGAAAATTTTAAATATATACAGTAATTAAAAATTTCTTTTTATTATTTTTTAATATAATTATATATTATTATAAAAATATATACTGTATACTGTAAATTACTTATTATAAACACCAGTTTTTTAGCATAGTTTTGATACTAAAATCTATATGATGCTTATATTTGAAAATTTTATATAATGTATTGATTTTTTAAATAAAAATTATATTTAAAGCATTAAATTATTAAATTAAAGTTTTATTTTAATATACAGTTAAAATAAATCTATAATAGTATTATTAATTTTTTTATTTTATTTTAAATAATGCTTATATTTATTTTTATGTTTTTTTTTTTATAAAATCAAGATAGTACTTATATTTTAATAATACTTATAATAAGCAGTTCACAATATTTTAATACTATATATAAATGTATTTCAATATTATACAAAAATAAACAATATAATAAACAATTAATATGGTTTTAAACATTTATATTAATTTTATTATTATTCTATAATACAGTAAATAAAAAAATTATTAATTATTAATTATTTCTTAATTTTTGTTTCAAATATATTATTATAAAGAAAATCATAACAGTCAGTTGCTCCATATAATACTTGAGAAGATTTTCTTTTTAAAAAAGATATATGAATTTGACTAAAGTCTATAATGCCAATATAAATCAGTTTGTCACTTTATATTTTAACTAATTACTTTGTATATAGTAATTTCTTTTATTAAATCAAACTTTATTAAAAATAATAATCTTTATTATATAAGTATTACCTGTTACAAATCTATTTTATCTATTCCCTTAATTATATTATATATATAGATAATATTATATTTAATATACTTATCCTTATATTTATTCTTATAATTTTCTATAATCTATTCATTACTTTTTTCTTATAACAATATTAAAAATTATTAAAATAGTTTAAAAAATATTCTTTAAAATATAATTACTATATTATTTATACTTATTTTCAAAAATTTTCAAAAAATTTTGTTTTTTATTAAATATCTTAAAATATTATATATTTTCTTGCTTTTTATCAAAACTATTATTATAATTTTTTTTTAATATTAAGTGAGACATTTCTTATAATCTTTATTAATTGAGTAAAATGTTACATATTTGATTTTTTAGATTTTAAGATACATTGCTATATATATTAACCTACTACTGTATAAATATATTTTGATAAAAAATCTTTTTAAAAAGAAAAACAAAAGGAACTATCTATTCTTGGAAGGCTAATACCTCCTTAATAATTTATTTTGTTATAAAAAGACATTGATAGATCTTTAGAAAAAGTTTTAGTAATGATATTGAGAAGTTTGTTTAAGTTTTAATTGGAAGAATTGTTATTTGAGATAAGTTTTCTTTTGGTTTTATTGTTGTTTATAGGTATTTGTTTATTTTTCTTAAGTTTGTCTGCTTGAAAAATATTGTAAATTTTTTTTTCTTTGATTATGCTTTTGTTTCTAAGAATTCAAATTTCAAGATAAATAATATTAAATAGTTTATTTTAAAGTTTGTTTAATAGTTTTAGGTCTTTTGATATAGGTTTGAGGTTATTAAAGCAGAAGTTAGGATTTGAAAGTTCAAAAGCTAGATTTGTGCAGGTAAGAGGAGAGTTAATAAGTTATTTAAAAATATTTGAGTTAAAGTTTTTGTTGTTTTTGAAAGAGAAAATGACTTATATAATAGTATTGTTAATGATTTGATAAATAGTTGAATTGCTTTCTTTACAAAGTCAGATATGATATATTGTTTCTAAAGCTAAGTTGCATTATAGACAGAGATTATTAGTATAAAGGTAAGGTAAAGTAGAGTGTAAATAGAATTTGGTTAATAATATATTGGAAAGAATTTTAAGACAAAAATTATAAAGTTTAAATTGGAATTAAGTAATTGAAAGTGATGTTTTTTTGAGAAAAATAAAAAAGTATAATAAAAGGAAGAAATCAAATTTAAGAGTAATTTTTGTTTTTTCTAAATGAATAATATTAATAAGTCTGATTGTTTTATTTATTTTTTTGATAAGGTTATGAATAGGAGTAGAGAATTGTTTTATGTATTTAATAAGATATAAGGAAGAGAAAAAGGATTAATTATATTAAGTTGGAATATAGTAATGTCATTTGATTAAAGTTTATCTATTGTTGAAATAGGTTTTTAAAAGGAGCAAGAAATTTGTAATATTTGAATGATATTATAAATATTGCTAATAATAGTGGTATATAGAAGTTTGTATCTTTTTCAGTAATTGGTAGAAAGTAAAGATAATAATTTGTTAAAATTTTTTGAAATATTTACAAAAGAGTATAAGTTAGTTAGTTTTGTTGGTTAGAAGTATTATTATTAATAAATAATATAGGAATGAAAAAAAAGGAAGGGAAAAGCTAGTTGTAAATAAATTGTTTAGTTGAAAAAAGTTTTATATAATAGTTATTATATTTGAAAAATATTTGTAAGTTAGAATAATTTTAGAATTTAGGACTAAAGGAGATTTGATTTGTTTAAGAATTTTTTGTAATAAAGTAGATATATTATTATAATTAAAATTTAATAAATTTAATAAGTTTTTATTTTTTATAATTATTTTTAAATATAATTATAAGTTATCAAATGCTTTTAATATTAATAAATATAATATAATTTAGTTTTTTTAAAGTTTTTTATTGAATTTTATTTTTTTTTTTAAAAAAAATTTTTTTAAATTATATATTAAATTTATTATATTTTTTAATATTTATAAAAATAATAAAAGAACCTACTATAGTTACTAATTTTTATATCCAAAGTGAATTCAATTTTACTAAGTGTATTTTCAAATTAATTATAGACTATATTTATTTTTTTTTATCCAATACTGAGTAGATAATTATAGCTGCTCAGAGTCTCTTGACAAGATATATTATTTTAAAATTTCTTTTCAATATTAGTTTAATAGATACTGTAAACTAGAGCTCCTAACAATACCACTTTGATATCACTTTAATATCAGTTTGATACATAAATTTATTATAAAATCATATAAGTAGGTCATAATCTATATATTAAATTTACTATAGATCAGTACCATTTCAATATCATTTCGATACCAGTTCAGTACTTTTCGGAGCCCTACTGTAGACAAGCTAGCATTTAACTTATTGTATTATTACATATGAGAGATGTTGTTTCTTTCACAATATATATCTATCACTATACAAATTAAATAAAAAAATGATATTTACATACAAAAAAAAAATAATAATAATAAAAGAAATTAAAAATTTTATATAAAATAAATTTTTAAAAAAGTCATTATAGTTATAATTTTCTTTATAATTTTTATTGTTTTCTGCAAAACTTCAAAATATTTTATAAATTATAACATAAGATAAAAATATTTGTTTATATAGTTATATAAATTTATATTAAATTTTTATTGATTAAAATTATTTATTTTTTATTGGCTGAAATTATTTGAATTTTATTAACTAAAATTACTATTATTTTTATTATTTTTAGAGTTATAGTACAGATATAAGTAAGTTACTCTTCTTTAAAAAATTCAATTTCAATTCAATTGTTTTAAAAACATTAGAACAAATAGTTTATCACAATTCTTGATTCTCTGATTTTTTTCAAATTTTTATAATCCTTAAATTAAAATTTAAATAAGAATCAAATTTTAGAAGTTATTTTTTTAATAATTTTTTCCAACTTAAAATTTTTTTAAAATGATTCATAAATTAATAATTTATATAATTAAAAATTCTTAAAAAATTATATGTTAAAATCTAGGTTTTTTTATATTATTGATAAAAAATTTTGATATATTTTGATAAAACAGTTGTTAAAAAATTAACCTTCAAATTTTAAATTTGTTCAATATATAAAAAAAACTTTCTGAAATACAATTTTTATCAATTTTACTATATAATTTATTATAAAAAATATTTTTTATAAATAAATAAAAAAAATAATATTTATTTATTTAAAAAAGAAAACTGTTATTTAAAAATAATTATAAAAAATATTTTCAAACAAATACAATAAAACTTATATATTGTTATACATTAGGAAATTTTTTTGGTAAAGATTTCTAGAGATCTTCATCCCAAAAAAATATTTTTTCAATAATTGGCATACACTATGTTTTATTAGATATGAATTTATAATACATATACTTTTTTCTTTATGAAAATTGACTACTATCTATTGTTAATGTCTTTCTCGACGAGTCTGTCGCATTTTCTAAGCACTTTTCGCATAATGCCAGGTAAGTATTTGGTTTTTCTATTTGAGACATGTGGATTGTTTATCCAAGTTCTACTAACTCTTCCCTTCTCTTTCCATTGTTCACTTCTTTTATGAATCTTTATCACTTTTCCCTTCATAGTCTCAAACGTCCTATTTGCAACAAGTACTGAATTAGTTAAATTAATTAGTTTTACTTCTTTTGACAACAACTATTATATATCCTAATTAAGAAGATTTTAATTTAGGAAATAGTTTTTCTTATTATTTGTACTGCTTCTTTTTGCTTTTTACAATTTTTTCTTCTATTTATATTATAAAATAATAAGAAAACTATATCTTCTATTTTCAAATTAGACTATTGATAGACTATTCTTTCAAGGGAAGTTATAGAAAGTCTATTCTAAGCTCTAATTATTGCATCATTGCTTATGCAACTCCACTAATTATTCTCAATTTTCAGGATACACGATGCACCAGATCATGTACTGTGACCACACCTATGCAATTTCCTTACCAACACTATCTACCTAATAAAACTATCTAGAGAAAATTCTTATGACTTTATCCACCGGTTGGCTTATTGCCCTCCATTCTCCTATATTATCAATACCAGAACTTTGATAGTATAGTATTAGCCCTATAAAAGTTATAGGGTATAGTTACATATTATGATCATTGCATCATATATCTTGGAAATATGGAGTAGCATTAATAATCAGTATAGAAAATGTAGTCATAAAAGCTTACATAACTTACACATAGTTTATTTTAACTCCAATAGTCTATTTTTCCTCTAATTATTTTTCTGGTAATAACAATAATATAAATAGTAATACTATTGTAAAGCAAATATTAGGATAGGAAGCGAATAGTAAAAACAATAGTGTAATTAATAAACACAACGATTAATAAAATTGAAGTGTCCAAAAAGAAATATTGTAATTAACAACTTACCTTTTAAGTACGCACCATTTAGGAAAGGATAATTACTGCTATAAAACATAGCTTGGGATTATCAAGAGAAGTGCTGGTATTAGAAAAGAAGAAAAAAGCTTGTTAATAATGAAAGTCCTAGTTAAATTAATCTTATACGTCTCAATATACCTTTAATAATTCTATCTTTGGACTGGTGAAGCGACCGATTCACTATTTTTTAGCCCAACAATAAGTAATAAGCTAATGTGCCAGAATGTATGTCTTTTAGTCTTGTTCACCATCTGATAAATGGAAACTCAAAAAACTGTATCCTAATATAATTAGCCGTAGACTAACTATATCTAATAAGAAGTCTTTGTGACTCTAGCTAGGTTTCTTGAAAAATTGTAGTTTTCTTTTATAGTTTCATGGACTTAAGAGATAAGGAAGCATGCTCCATGTATGAGAATTAAGGAAAGCATTAAACTTGACAATGATCATTGTAATATTGCCAGACGATCATTAATTACTACATCTTTTTTTGGTATTACAATCCTAACACCTATTGAATTAATGTGTAAATTGGATTCTTATAGGAAATAGTGCATGTTAGATTATGGCGTCAGATATTATATTGAGATAATTCAATTGCTTCATCTGGAATTGAACTTGATATCTTGTAATAGTGATTAGAAGATATTGATTTTTTCTATTTTGATTTTTTCAAAAGTTTTATATTAGCTCCTTGGAGAATCTGAACCAGTATCTTATAATCTAACTTGTAAAGCACTAACTATTGTGCTATAGACCCATAGGTCCAGTTTTTAAAAATTTTTAATATAAAATTTTTTAAAATAATAAACTTTAGAAATTTTTATTTCAAAAAAATTTAAAAATCTTCGAAGTAATAATAATTATATTAAAATAAATAATTATTTAATAA
>CAJVPV010000771.1:0-19030 GCA_910591835.1 Acaulospora morrowiae | reverse complement strand
TAGTATACTAGTTTTAAAATGTCTTTTCTAGTAGAAGTTAAGTGATTACTGTAGGCAGGCTAGCATTAAACTCACTGTTAATCGTATGTGAGAGATGTTGTTTCTTTCTAAATGTATATCTTGTAATATACGAATAAATAAAGAAATGGTATTTACCTACTCAAAAAAAAAAAAAATTAATAAAATATTAAACAATATCAAATTGGTATCAAAATAGTATAAAAAAATATTAATCTATAATAAATTTAATATACAATATAACTTGTACTTACTGATATAAATTTTAATAAATTTAAATATTGAATTGATATTGAAATAGTATTAAAGTAATATTATTAAAAGTTATAGTTATTAATACAAAACAGATTTTATTTATATTAATAATTATATAATATATTGATTATATAGATTTGTTTTAATATTTGATAATATTTAATTACACAATTAAATTAAAAATAATAATCAATTAATAAAAATAAACTAATTGTAGTTTTTTAATAAAATTTTTTTTTGTAATATAATAAAATAAATATTATACAATAGGCAATAAAAAGATCTGGACTTTTTTTTATTATATAAAAAAAATTTTTTTTTAATTTTTATAAAAACAATTTTAAATATAGTAAAAATATAAATACATAAATTTTAATAATTTATTTTTGTCCTTTTTGTGAAATGACCTTATCAATATGATTTTTTATAATATTTGACAATGTAAGATAAAGATTATAATTCAAATCCTCTTATTCTTTTTCAATTATTGTTTTAAATTTATCAACCATAAGTTTTTTTTTTCATTATTCATATTTCAACACTTTTTTCAACATTTCTTTTCATTATAGGCTACAAATTTTTGATTGAATTTAGGTTAGGTGAATTAGAGGGTCAATCGATTGTTTCAATATTGTAAGTTTTGAGAAGATCTTGTATAATTTGAGCTATATAGACTGATAAGTTGTCTTGTTGAAAACATAACCTGTTATTTATATTTGGAAAAAGATTAGCCTTAAGAATTTTATAATATCTTTTAAAATTTAGGTTGTCTGTGAATAAAATTAAAGAAATTAATTCTTTTGCCATGAATGTACCCCAAGCATGAATTTTGTAAGAGTGTTTAATCATACTTCGGCATGGACGTGAATCTGTATGACGATGTTGAACTAGTTGAGTATTATGAAACTATACATGTTTTCTTATTACCATAAAAAGAAATTTGATCAACAATACAATTCTGAATTAAATATGATTTCCAATTATTTATTAATTGTTACTTAGTAATATGAATATAATATAATTTTTGAAAAATGTCTGAACTAAATATGAATATATGTATATATGAAATATTTGAAAAAGTTGTTTTATCAAAAAAAATGGTGGAGGACTTCATAGGGGATACCGAAGGGGCCTAGTGCTTTGTTATTTGTTAGGTTTTTGAAAATGTCTTCTATTTTGACCATATTAGGTTGATCAAGAAGGTGATTAAACTACTGGTAATCTATGTAGGGTCTTGGCCTATATAGGTTCTTCCATGTCTTACTGAGACTTTTGAAATTAGAGTCTCATTTTTTAAAAGCTTGAATGTAGTATTTTTCCACCTATTGCTTAATTTCTTGGGGTTGCGTTGTAATATATTTGAAGGGGCTATGGAATTGATCTGGTGTGGAGTTATCTTCCTCCTTTTTTGATAATATCATGATTCTGTCAATTTTAACTGATGGCTTATAGTTATCAATAAGGGAGTTGATCATCTTTTTTTGGTTACATTTGTAATTTAGGCATCACTATGCCAGAGCCAAGTTAATGTCTTTAAGTTTGAGTTTGTTCTCTTCTTTTATGCTTATTTCTCTAACTGCTAAAACCATTTCATTTATCTCTTTTTTTTAGATATCCCAATCAATTTCTTCTATACTGGTTTGTTTGCTGTAGTATTTGATAGGCCAAATTGTAAGTCACAACTTATTGAATTTGTAAATGAGGCTTGAGAGCTTCTGGAGGTCTTTGACATCTTTGGAGACCTTAGTGATATTTAGAGTTTTAAGGATGTGTAGGGCTTTGCGATACTCTAAGAATTCTGGTGAATATACTTTTTTTCTAAGTGTTTGCCTTTTCCTTTGACTCATTTTGTGGTTAGGGTTAAGTATACTGAACTGATAAGGATGTATTCGAATTCTTTCCAAATGCTTTTTATCTGGTCTATTAGTTCTTCAGCCAGTATTGTTGTCAGTGGACTATCTGCCTGCTGGCTGTTTGTTGTTTGGTTTAGGTTTGAATTTGCTTGACCTTTTTCCATAAGGTTTTGAATAGTAGTGTTAAGATTGCCAGCTTGGATTCTTTTTTTCACTTTTTCAGCAAATTTGCTCCATTGATCTATGGTGAAGTCTTGGTATAGTATTGTTATTACTTTTCCTTTTTTCCTATGGGGTGTGTGGTTTGTATACTTGATGAGATTGGTTGTAAAAAGCTTTAGGCAAAGTAGAGTGTGGTCACTGTTAACTATGTCTGCGAAGTCCTCATTGGTAAAGGAGTGTATGTTGTTTGAAGTGATATCTGGTGAGATTCATATATTGTCTATTCTGCTGTAAGTGGATCTGCCAATCCAGGTTGGAGATGGAAGGTCTGCTTCCCAAACTTTGTGGATGTCTGTGAAAGCCCAGTCATTAAGGAAGTTAAACAGTTCTGCTTCTGGCTTCCAGGTGTTGATGAGCTTGCTGTTGTATGGTCTGTCAATAGCTGGGTTACTAGTAATGTTGAAGTCTCCCATAAGAATGATCTTGCTTTTGTTTTTGGTTTCTGTTGTGATTAGTTGACATATTTTTTGCTGAAAGATGCAGCTTTTCTTTTTGTTACTAGGTAGATATATTTGAATAATAACTAGCTTGCTTTTTTTGAAGAATAGGTGTGTTGCGATAATGTAACCGTCCTATCTGTCTACTTTTTTCACATGTTTAGAGAGGTCTTTTTTGAGTATTAGAGCTACTCCACTTCTATTAGGATTGGTCTGTGCTATGCTTGTATAGCATTTGTAGTCTGTATGATTCTTAAAAGTGAAGTACACTTTGTTAAATAGCAATTTGGTTTCACTGATGCCTAGAATATCAATTTCTCTTTCTTTTATCTCTGATATCAAACTGTTCTAATCCAAGGTTAGGTTAATGCCTCTGACATTATGTGTACCTATGCTTAGTATGGGCTTGTCTGTTGTGGGTAAGTTATTATCAAGTGTTATGTTGAATTGGAGGGGGTGTGGATATAAAGATAGATATGTAAGGCGTAAGGATCTGTCCTGTTCTGAAATGATAATAGATAGTTGTGATAGAAAATCTTGTGATTGGTTGGAGATATGATTAGTGTTGTTGACATAGTTGACATCATGATATATTTCTTTAAAAGGTAATGTTTGATTGTCAACTGTTTTAAAGAAACACTTTTTGATTGGCTTGATGTTAGGTCGTGTATAATTCTGTTTGTTGTTACATTTGGTGGTCTTGTTGAAGTGATTGATGTTGATACCATTCATGTGAAATGAGAGGAGATGTATATGAGTTCTTATTAAGATGAATTGTTTTTTGTTGTTTGAGGAATTTTGATATTGGAGAGGTTTTTTGTTTTTTTTATAAGGCGCAAGTGCGGTAACCACTTCTTCTTTATTGATAAATTCCTTATACCAATTTTACAGTTGCAGTTAAGGACTCATACAAGTCAGTACATTATATACTCTATGCAGATTATCCCCCACACCCCCCTTACATCTAGCACCCAGGAACCTATTGCTTAACGATTTCACTATATGACACTAGGCTGGAACCTATGGGATGTAGAATGCCTACCACTAGTTTAAACTACCTAACACATATGGTCCAGTTTTGCTTAGAGGTGTTTTGATTAGGGAGGTTAGTCCAGGTGCCTGGAAAGGTTTTTTGTTTGGTTCCTGGAAAGGAGTTAGATATAAGGTTCATGAGGTACTGTGATCTGTCTGCTTATATATTTGGGCTTAACCAAAACTCAATAGCAGTTTTTCTGAGTTCAACCTTAATGTTCTTTAGGAGAGGTTAGAGCCTGTTCTGGCTTTATTTATAGTTAAATGATTCTTTTTCAGATTTGCTAACCTGGTACTAAAGTAGCTGAGTTGTTCTGCTATCTGTAAGAGTGGGTCAAGTGATGGTCCAGTTGGATTGAATCTTGTGCTGGATTTGTTACCTCTTTTCTCTTTAGTATGGTTTTCTTCCTTGAGGTTGTACTGTACCTTTTCAGAGAGAGTTTGTTTGTTTGTCTGTGTAAGATCTTGTTTAATTACCTGGCTTGTTTTTTTGTGAAGAGTTTTGTATGTGTTTCTTTCTCCAGGCTTCTGGTTGCTTTGTAAGTCTTTATATGCTGTTTCACTGTCTTTTATGCTTCATCAGGTCTGGTTTCCAAATAGGAAGATATGGTTTGTTGTTGCTTGTTGAAGACTTTTTCCATTCTTGAAACCTATGATTGCAAATCTTCTTTTTTTCCCTGATTGGCTGTTCAGAGAGATATGTACTATCTTTGCTTCAGTATGTTTGATTGCACTCATTATTCTCATAGGTGTTGTATCTCTTTCAATTTCATAAAGTCTTGTAGTATATTTGTTTCTTTGTGTTAGGATTTCTTTGTAATCCTAAAGTGGCATTATTCTTACCATGGCCTCGCCCATCGGAACTGCCCAGACTTCTTGCAGGTTTATTCTAATGTTTTTAAGTACTATTATTGCTGTTTTGAAGTGTCCTTGCTCTTCTATCTGTATATTCATTTGTGTGACTGTACCATAGTTTTTTATTGCCTCTTGGATTCTATGCTTGGAAAAGTTGCAGGAAATGTTCAGAATTATGATTTCTGTTTCTGCACCTTGTGTCTTGAGGTTAATTGTGTTTGACATGTCTATAGTCTTTTCTTTGCCCTTTTCTTTATGTTTGGATGGAAAGCTGCTTTCAAAAAGGTTGACTGTTGTTGGCCATATGGCTTTTGTGTAATTTTTGGGTTATTGCAGTTCAAGCTTATCCAGTTTAAGTATTTTGATGTCTTTTGTTAGGAGTTTTTTGTTTGCCTGGCTTAGTTCCTTGATGCATCTTTTCCTGTTCGTTTTTGTGTTAAAATATCCAGTGAACTATTCATTTCCCTGGACATGTTCTACATTGATAAATGGGCTTTCGATTGGGATTGCAAAGATCTTTGTAATTAGATCTAATTGCTCTTTCTTGCTGTTTCCAGAAAAGATTCCTATCAGTATGCCAATGCCGTAAGGTGATAAGCTGTCCTTTAGGTTGTATATATTGAATTAGCTGGGTAATGTAGCTGGCATCTTGGCAGGCTTATCTTTTTTTGGAGGTTGTAGGATGTTTGCTAACTTGGGTGCTTGTATTGTTGTTTAAGCATACAGTTGGGGTAGTATCTCTTTTTTGTTGATTCTTTTTTTTTTTTTCTGGTCTTTCTTTTAGGTATAAGATCTTGAGATTTTCATTTTCTTTATTGTTTGCCTTTTTTACACAGCCTATAAGGTCAAGCTGCAGTTTGAAGTATATTGTGTACCAGTAATTTCCGTTGGTAAATTCCATGTTGATGAGGTTGCTTTCAGTCTTAGATAGCTTAAAAATATTCATTAGATACTTGACTTGTTCCTCTTTATTTTCTTCTAGTGTATTTGTTATCAAAATGTCTGTTATGTATGCTCCTTTTTTTGTGATGAAATATGGATTACTTGATTGTATAGTTCTGTTTCTTGTTTGGTAGTTCACGCTTTTCTGAATGTCAAGTGGTATGTCTAGAAGCAACTTCTGGTCTTGCAGACTGTAATATTTGAAATGATTGCTTTTTGCATCTCTTCTGCATTTGACATTATTATTTCTGATATAGCTTGCTCTTTCTGTTCAGAGTTTAAAATTTCTATCTCGATTGAATGAGAGGGTGTCTGTGTCACATGACCTATATCCTGGTTTGCTGGGACCTGAAGGTCTTGTTGGTTTGAAGATTGTTCTTGGTGTATCAGATGACTGTTATTTATGGATGCTGTAGATTCTGGGTGGCTATCTTAGGGGTTGTGTTCACTCGGCCTAAGATTTATGGAGATAGTAAATCTGTCTGATAGATCTTTGATGATATGTTCGTCAAGTATAAACATGCACATTTCATTTTCCTTTTAGAGATTTTTTGCATATCTGCGAATGATATCTGCTTTGACAGTTTGCCTGGGATCAATGTTCATTATTTTTGCTGTAATAGTATCTAGCAGGGTAGTGTTAAATAAGATCTCCAGGTCAATTTCCTCAGTCTCAATTTTGCGAAGACAGTTGTAAATTATCTTGTGAAACTATAACTTATCGTTAGTATGATAATCATCCTTAAGTATAAACAGATAATCTATAATTTTGTCTTGTTTTTGTATTGTTTCTGTATCTAGTTGAATAGAGTCCTTATATGTGTTTGTACTATAAGACATCTTGTTTTTAGAGTATTCAATATGTGAAATGTTTGTGTATTTGTTTACTAGTTGTGTGTTTATTTGTAAAGGTGTGTTCTATTTTTGCTATGTTATCAGATATTTACATGTGTTTCTGTCATATATTTGTCATGTATCTTGCAGATGTCATGTCAGCACGTAGATGTATTGTTAGACTAGTATGCTACTATATACTGCAGTGTTGATATTTGATACATGTTTGTTAATTGTATTGACATGCTGTTAAAGTACTTGTCATATTAACAAGTTTGCTACACATTTTGTTATTTCTACTGTTCGACACATGTCTGTATATTTGCAATATTGTGATAGTATTGTGTTGACGTGTTGACGTGTATTTTGTTTCTTGCTGTTGTTTTGTTGTTACAGCTTTGGGACATGTGTGGACATGTTTAAACATGTCTGGTTGATATTGATGTACTGCTGCTATACATTTGTATAACTGTTGATCTTTTGGAGAAGTTAAATTGTTTCTGGTTTTTCCTACTTCTAAGTATTTAGATCGCATAACAGTTGTTGTTTTTATTGTTGTTTTGGGTTGGATGGTGTTTTTTTTTCTTAGTTACAGTAAGAGAAAGTCTTGGTATTCTTCTGACCTTTGCTTTAGTAACAAGGTTGCCTGATTTACCAGGTGTGATCTGACTAAGCAAGGTCCTTCTGGTGTCTAGGGAGATATCTAACCTGATGCATGACTGGCCAGTAGCTTGTGAAGTGCAATGCTAACTTTCTCTCTTGATTTAATTGTGAATTGTATTGTTTGTCTTTTTCTCTTTTCTGATAAGAAGTCCCAAGTGTATTTCTGTTTGTATGTTTTAAAAAAAAAGAAGAAAAGGAGTTAATTTGTAAAGTTTTGGTGTATATCTGTTCTGGTGTCTTCTTCCTGCTTGAGAGATGATTGCAAAGTGTTTCTTTTCAAAGGATAGTTTTTCCTGATATTTCCTTTGGATATTTCCTTTAGTTTTTTTTAGTTGCCAAAAAAAAAAATTTTTTAGAATTTTTGTGTTTTGCAGAAAAGATAATAAAATATCATTTTTATTATTATATTATATGATTCATTTATCTAACAAGCAAAAACTGGTTGTATGACTTAGTTAAGTCTTTTTTTGATTATGTTATAGATTTTTATAATATTATTTTATATTTGTATACTGTATATGTTGTTTATTATTATAATGTATTTTATTCAAGTTAGATCTTGTAATATTTTGCAAAGAACAATCTTGTTACAGATTGTATCACAATTACTTATGTTACAATATATTTAGTAATTTTATTTTATTTATTTAATCTTATATTATAATTTTTTTATTAGTTCTAATATTTATTATATTCTATTATAATTTTATATACGGTGGTGAAAAGAAATGACAATTTCATTTTTTTTAGAAATTGTGTCACCAGATAATTATTTCTGTTGTGTCGATACCAAAAATGGCTAGAGATAAGTTCATTACAATGTCGGCATTGCTAAAAAAAGGTTTTTTTTATTTCAGACATTACACATGGAATTTTTTGAAAAGTGACATCTCCTTGTCAAGTTGTTATGGAAGCACAGATATAGGGAAGTTACTACACTTCAAAGGATAACTGGTTTTCTGACCAGAACGTTATACAGATAAACCAATCAACTTGCCCAAACGAGAAACCTAAAGCAAGGGGACGTCAAGACCATTTAAAAAAACTTAGTCTTGCATAACAAAAACACCTTGGGCAGATCGCAGCGAAAAAAAAAGTGTAACTAGCAAGGAGATAGCAGAAACACTTAACAATACATACTCCAACCTTAATATTTCATCACGAACAGTTTGAAAAGGTCTTCAAAGACTTGGGTACAAGATGTGTGTTTTGCACAAGATCCCCTTTCTCATGAAATTGACCAAAAAGCGTCGGCTTACCTGGGCACAAAAATATCAGAAAAAACGTTGAAATAGAACAGTTTTTTCTAATAAATTCACATTCCAAATGTTTCGGAACACAGTTCAGGTCCGCTATAAAGCCAGACAACCAAGGCCAAGTCAAGGGATCGTGAAACATCTGTTTAAGATGCATGTGTGGGGAGCATTCTGTAACAGGTGATTTTTGAATTTCATGCCTTTACAGATACTATGAATGGTGAGTTGTATCATGAAATATTTACCCAAAATTTATTTGAAAATGCAGACTGGATGCTTGGATACAAATGGGTGTTCCAACAAGACAATGATCCTAAGCATTATGCTGGCTTACGATTGCTTTATTGGAAGAATGGTGTCCCCAAGTGCTCAACTGGCCATCATCATCCCCCAATCTTAATCTGATCGAAAATTTGTGATCGGTTATGAAAAAAAAGGGTGGAGAAGAGGGTCAACAATCTAATCTATGAAAAAAAAACCGTATAACAAGAGATTTTCGTGTCATTAATAAGGAAGGAGTGGGAAAAAATAGATGTGAAATTATGTCAAAAACTGGTGAGATCCATGTCAAAGCGTCTTAAGTTAGTTATAGACAAGAAAGGGGGCGAAACTAAATATTAAAAAATAATGTACATATTTTAGGTTAGTTATAGCGAAAATCTTAAAATAAATAAATAAATATTGAATAAATTAAATGATATCACTTAATTGCCATTTTTTTTGCCACCACTGTATATAGTTACAATTATAAGTAGCTAAATTCCATCGCTAGTTGCGATATCCACACATTAATATTAAAAAAACCCATTATTTTGACCATCCAGACTAGATATTTGTTTTATTCTTACGGTAACTCAAGCAACTGCTTAAGTTGTGGAGAGTCGGGAAATTCAGTCAAATTTCATTTGTAGAGGTGGCATGAATGGTTTATTGCGTCTTTTAAAATCCTCGGCAAGTTTATTTATTCGCCCCTGTAAATGAAAAATTTACCGTAAGCCTCATAATGGATTTTCATAATAAACCAAAATGATAATACGAACAATGTATACCTCTAACGCTACGAAGTGGCAAAAATCTGATTCTATTAATGGAATCGAAGCCCTATCAATTACTAATCTAGTTTTATGAAAGGGCCATGAACAGTATAGCCCAGATCTAAAGTCCATAAAAAATATTCAACTTCTTCACCTTTATGGATGAGTCAGATTTAGAATATACATAAATAAAAAATCAACGTTAATAATCCTGCTTCACTGGGAACACCTTTTTTAAGTTCAGTTGTTGATTTATTGATTTTTTTGCTCTTAAATGTACTTTCACGAAGTCTTGCTTTTTACTAAGTGGTATTACATCAAGTGGTTTGATCTCATTGTTAAGCACAGTTACATCGTCGACAACACGAAAAGTCAGGACGTTTTTTTGTGCCACTTACAGCACGATTAAGTTGAACTTCATATTCTGCAAGGCGCCCAAAGAACAAAGAATTTATATAGGATATAACAGCTTATCACAATGCAATTCTTCTGAAATCTTGACAGGAGAATAGGAATATCATATCTATAAATTTGTTAAATAATTAAGTAATATAATCTTCAGGCTTCCTCGCCAAATTACTGACAAAGACGAAATATAAATCAACATACAAATCGTTATACGTGCGAGCAACAGCTTTGCTCAGTTCTTATTTATCGGGTTGCATATAATTTTCCTTGCTCATTAAATGCATCATTGAAACTTCCCGAAGAACAGATGAGGTTGGTGATGGTATTACAGGATGCAGGATCACATACGGGTTGGTTCAAGTTATTTAATCCCATTCACAGTTGGTAAAAAACTTTGGATATGGACATGGCCAAGAAAGGACAATAATTGATGCAGATGCCTTAAAGTACAATCGCAAAGGGCAAATTTTACTTAGAATAGTAAGAATGCAAATTTACTCTTCAGTTCCATGTTTTCTCATAATACTCATATGAATCGTTCCACTTTAATCCATAATTCATTGCCTTGTCAATAAAACGTTGCTGATATTTACAAAACTTCTGTGTAACGTTTACATTGCCAACCACCCACTAAAGCACATAAATAACATCAAAATGTGGCTGAGATGCAGGAACCAAAAATTCAACTTGCTACGTACCTCAATCATGGCTCCATCTCTAACTGTTTCTTAATACTCACGAGATCAATTTCAATTTGTTCATCTTATTCCTCATTCTCGTTACAACTGATGGAAGAAGCGGATGTAGATGGGTCTTGGGTTGTTTTGATCTGCCATATCCAAAAAGTAGGGAATGTGTGAAGCATTTCTGCAAGCTAAACATAGATTTATTCTGTACTGACCTTTTTAACTGCTTCACATTCGATTTCATCGTTACGTTTGGACTTACCAGGTAAAATATGTTTTCGGTTAGACTTCTGTCAAAGGAACATAAAAACATGTGATCTACTCATTGGCAAAAATAAATCATACCAGCTTCTCATCAGTATTTCCATTACCGTTGGAGTTGCTTTCGAAGCCCCTTGAGTTACCACACAAGCCATTTTCCAAAATTCATTATTAATAATATCAATCTCATGAATAAAATGTTTACCTCATCTAACCGCAATCACTTCTCTTTATTAAGTTTTTCATGTATATATTCATTTTCAATATTGTTCCAGAATCTGTTAACTTCCCGAAATTTGGCTCGGTGATTCTACAAGAACGTGAATGTGATAAATACTAATAAGAATGACACTGGCAAAGCAGACGACAACGAACATGCAAGATCATAAAGCGGGTCACGTGCAAGAAGCCCGCCGTAGTTATCAGAGTTCTTAGAACTACTAGAAGTTTATCATACTACTTTTCCATAGACCACAACGAACGTGCAAGATCATAAGGCAGACTACATGCAAGAAGCCCGCCGTAGTTGTGTGAGTTTTGGACTCTGGGAAACTTCTATACTGCATTTGCCAATTATGATTAAAAAACAGGAATCACAAAACCGTCTCTGCCGGGAGTTGGACCCGGGTCACTCGATTTCTCAGGCAATTATCTATCGCTAAAATACTGATATTTGCATTTGCTCCAAATTTTTCCTCTAAACTTTTGACACGTTCAATTATTTGTTTAACACGATATTGATAAAGCATTAGAAAAATCGAAGATTTTCATAAACTTATATAGTGTAACTGGGAGAAATGGAACGCGACGTGACCGATCGCCGCAATAATTACGAATACAGTACATACACTGTATTTCAATTTTTCCTTACTAAAGTTATATTTTTTTTCTTATACAAAAATCCACTAATCAAGTTAACAAAACACTTTCCAGTTAACAACAGTATAAAAAACTTTAAGCAAAAGATTTGACTTTTTAAGAGACAACAATTATATAATTAAATGTTTTACTTTTAATTATGAAAAAGTAAAATGACCTTTACTTTCTTCTATTGGTATAGTGAGTTTAATTGTATTCTTCTTTCAATTTTTATATAAGAATAAGCAGGTAATCTTGTCAAGAATCTTAAAAACAAATTCTATATAAATCAATTACTAGGTTCAAAGTATATTAAAAAAAATCTTAGTCAATCAGATAAATCCAAACTTCTTAATAACTTTTTTACAATAGATGTCAAACTTGATATTTCTAAAGATCAATTTAATAAAAACTTTTTAGAATTCAAACAAAAAATTACAAAAATTAATTTTAAAAAATTGGATTACTTCTTTTTTACTTGATCTATCAAATCTTATAGAAATCAACAAACTTCTATTAAATATTAATATTAATCAATTTCTTCTATTTACAGATAATCTTTATCTGAATAATACTGTAATATTAAAGTAATAAAAAAATACTTTTATTTTAAAATCTTTTAAGTTATCTGAATTAATAATAACTTTTCTTTCTAACTTGATTTAATAATAATAACAATCCAGTTCAATTTCTAATATTGGAAAATAACCTCTATATTTTTTAAAAAAAATTATTAACATTATAGCTCTAAAACAATTAAAAGCAAAAGAAACATTTTATATGTAATAAAAACAAAAGCAAAAATAATCAAATAACAATATAATTATTTTAAGCTAACCAAACAATTCAATAAATAAATAGTGCCTGCATTATTATAACTAAGACTATAGCTATATATATATACTTAAAACCTTTTTACTTAATAAATTTTGATATGTTGTATATTTCACATTCAAGTCAAAAGTAAATATCATAATTATATTTAATTATATATTATATAAAAAAAAAACAAAAAAAACAGGAATATTAATTATAGAAACTTTATTCAAAAATATTACTAAAGATATGTTTCTAAATTAAAAGCAAAAATGTAATTCAAATATTTCTTATTATCAAAAAAGTTTATTTTAATATATGATAAAAAAATATCTATAAAGACTTTTTGCAATTTAAACTACTTAATTCAAATGTTTTTTAAATTATATTTTTATTAAAATAATAAATAATTGATCTGTGAAATTTTATATACTAAATAATTTAGGAATTTATTCTTAAACACTAAAAAAAACATTTTATAATTACTAAAAATTTTAACTTATATACTGCATCAAATCAGTTCCTTAAATAAACATATAATCATTTTTTTAAAAATATATATATACAAATACTTAAACAATTTTATAAATATTACAAAAGCTACAAATAAAATATCTATTGTTATATATTATTTTTATCTCAAAAGAAAAATAAAGATAAAAAACTAATAACAAAGAAATACTTTATTTAAAAGAATCAATATATTATACTAAAGTTTCTAAAGTATATCAAGATTAATATAGTTTTGAAATGAAATTGTTTGTGACTGAAAAACTTTCTAACTGAACTTTATTTTTTTATTTTTTATTTATTTAATTTTTTCTTTTATTTATACATTTTTGCATACTTATTACATAATAATAAAATAATAAATACAAATTAAGCAAAAACTATAAAAATCTCATAATAAAGCAATTGTTATTTAATATTCATATTACCTATATTATATAATTCTATTAATAAATCTTATAGTGTCATAATAAATTCTTGCATAAAAAACTCTTTTCACTAATTCCTCTGCCAATACAAAAAACAGACATTCCAAGAAAATTTTATATTTCTTTGTAATAAAGTCTATACACTTTCATTAACAACACTTATACCAAAAGACCATAATCTATTTCACTTGTTTCTTTCTTTCTTTGATATAAACTTCTTATATTTTTACAAGTAAATATAAGAAATATCTACTTACAAAGTTAAAGGCAAGAAAACTTTACTAGAAAAAAGAACCTGCAGAAAAAACACTCTCCTCTCTTCCTCCAGAGATTCAAGACTTTAGAAAAGATTGATATAGTTTTTGAAACTTTTCTTTCATTTTCCTCAAGCTTCTCTCTATTTTTTCAAGTGTATAAACTTTTTTTATTTTTTCTAAAGAATTTTGCTTACTTCAGTTTGATCTTGAATTTTTGATTATACCAGAATCCTTGAATAGTGATTGGTTCTAATTTTAAGAAGAATTTACAGCTACATATAATGGAAAAACTATTACCATTTTTTTTTCTATACACAAAGAATTACGTAATGCATTTAATACAGAAAAATTACAAGCATTAGAGATAAAAAAAAATGTATGAATTGTGAAAATTTAACTATCTATATAAACTTGAAAAAAATACTATTTACTAGTGTTCAAACCAATTCAAAATTTATTGAATATTATAATAATTTGTGTAATTAATATAAAGAAGAATCAATTCTATATTTTCGAATTAAGAGTAGATAGTTTAGAAATATTATCACATAAAACTGCTCTATTTTTTTTAATATCTTTTTATATTCTTTTAAAGAGTTTTAAAAGATCTTTAATTTTTTGCAAGCTTTCAGATGATATAGTTTCTATTGATATTTCATTCAGATTTTCAGTCTTATAAAATATAGATGATTTCTTATATAAATTTTTATTAGTAGGCTTGAATTTTGAATTTTGATTTTTGTTTCTTTTACAACTACCAGTATTGAAATATCACTATCTGGATTAGCTAAAGATAGATTCCAAGTATTTGTACAATTCTTTTTTCCTTTTCAAATCTGATAAAAACAAGTATTGAACATATGATATTTATCTCTAAAAATCTTTAAAGGTTTGAATTTTGTATTTTTGTATTGCATAATATTTTCATAATCAGCAGGTGATAGTTCGACTGCATCAGATTACATGGTCTTAATAATAGTAATATTGATAATATCAGTAATATCAGTAATTGATAATATCAGTAATATTAGTAATATCAGTAATATTAATAATATCAATAATATTAGTAATATTTGTAATATATACATATTTTTCAAAATATATGGTCAATATATATACATTGAGAAATATTAATATATCAAAAGAATATTGATTTGGGAGTACTAGGGAAGTAAAACTTGAAGAAGCTTTACATAATAGTTGTATAACCAATTCTAAACTTATTGAGGATTTTAAAAACTATCAGAAAGTATATTCAGAGTTTAATAAAATATTAAACAGAATAAAGCACAATTACAACTTGATATAAATCAAACCAATAAAGATAAAGATAAACTTTTTAAGTATAGTCATCAATTTATTAATGAGATTAAATGACTGAAAGTAGACAATACTAATCTTATATCCCAGATTACCCAATTACAGATTTTCTATGATAAGTATAAAGTTAGATATGATATTCAATTAAAAGAAATAAAATCCTTCAGAGTTTCAGTGGGACTATAGTGCACTGGTAAAAGCTTGATACTTCTATACTAAGGTTACAGGTTCAAATCCTGGTGATGGCAAAATTCCTGTGGACACATTCCAGGGATGATCATAGCTAAAACTATGAAACCAATCATCAAAGTGTCATAGCACTACAAATCTCACTGGAGGTCCAGGGTCTCATGAGTACTCATCATGATGCTAGTGAGTAATCTTAATACTGGGGCTGGATGTGGCAGTGATAAGCATCAGTTGCCTGACTATCACTACACAATCAGATTGGACCAGCAACTTCCCTCCCTTTTAATCGCTTTTCTAAAACCTAGGTTTTAGAATAAATCAAATAGCTCAAAGTTGATATTTGGCCTAAAAACCCGATATAGTTCTCTATACAAGTGAATTATAGTTGGAACATAATTGTATTAACAACATATGTAAAAACTTGAAATTAATAAAGTATAAAGGGCAAGGCCCAGCTAGTGTTTTTAAAAAAAAAAAAAGAAATAAAATCCTTCAGGCTATGATTAAGATATTAGAGAATAAGTTAGTATTAGTTCAAAAAGATACATTTTTGATTCAGGAAAACTTATTAAAAACAGAATCTGAAAATTTATCTATTAAATTTAAAATAGATAAGTTTAAATAAATAGAAGATGAATTGGAGCATGTGAGAAGTAAACTTGATTGCCTAAAATCAGAGACTATATCAAAACCTGTAGACTTTTTGGGTCATTGCTCTGCAATAATTAATGGAGGTAATGAAGGGCAGAGCCTTATTATTTCTTCAATAAAAAATATATCAAATTCTGGAGACATATTTAAATCAAAAAGTCTTATGAAGTATTTTGTAAATAAAAAGAAAATAGAACTGGCAGAAAAAATATATACTTCTCAAACTAGCCAGGAGTCTTTAACTAATGATATATCCAATATAAAAAATGATCTAATAATAAGAAAAAATAAAACAATATCAATTATTGCAAATAAGCAGAATCCAGAACCTTCGATTCAAGATATTATAATAGGAGGAGCATTAAATACTGGCAAATCTCTCATTAACAATGAGTATCAAGCATCTTCAATTATCAAGCTAAGTATCTTTGTCATAATAATGATATTTATTATATGAATTCTATATAGGCTTTTTTTATATAAATACAAATCCGATATAATAAGAGTCCAATCTTAAATGTGAACAAATATATATTACCTTTTTATAGAAATAAACATGCAGAAAATGAAACCTTATCTTATGGATATGGATGAAACTAAGGTTTTGATATTTAAATAATTATTTTTTTCATTATTTATTAATATACCAATATAAATATATCCCACTCACCACTTTTTAATAAAATGATCATAGCCAGTCGATTTGAAATCAGTGCAAATATTTTTAGTATCTTATTCTCTACTATTCTCAAATAAAATAGCTATCATTATCTAGCCTGATTGAAGTTGGAGTAGATATTGAAAAAACAAATAAATTATATAGTTTATTTGTACTGAAGGGAGTTTTTGTATCAGATAAAATGACTGTATATAAAAATCAAAGTAGAGACAGGCACATAAGTTCCATTGTTTCATAATAAGACTTATGGTTATGTTATAAAAATATTATCAGCTTTACATATTAAAATAAATTAAGCTATACATTGTTACTTGTCACGTTTTTTCTCAAACTGCCTATAATAGTTGATAATGTAATGCTAATTCTGAAGCATAAAGACCATCAGGTTTATATATATATTCAATGAATTTATGTTGTATTATTGTATATGTTCAAATTTTCTTATCAATTTCTTTGACACATTTAACTTTTTTAATAATATTTTGTATCCATAATTTATAATGATGTAATGCATACTTATTTTTAAAATTATATGTAAAATTAGGTTTTTGCTTAATTTTATATCGCAAAAGCTATTTCCAGTACAACAAGAAACCCAATGTCTTTTCATTCCTATATAATTATAATTATCTATATTTTTGGTTTGTTTTCCTGTATATACTAATTGATTGCAAGAGAAGCATATTGCAATACCAATTTCAGATACATAACTTGTATAAAATCCATTATCATTTTAATATCATTTTAACTTTCTAGCTTCAAGATACTTTTTGCTATTATAAGGTAAGAGATTATTTTTTCTAAAATATGTAAGACATTTCCAAATCCGTTTCATCTACTCACTGGAAGTTTCATTATCACGAACTTGTGGCATCACACAATATTCAGCCCATTCTTCATCAGAATATTTAGAACCCTGATGAGATACTAAACAACTAAAATTAACTATTTTATGACTTATTTATTAATTATATGAGATTATGCTATTATATCAGATTTAAGGATTTGGATCTATATACTCTAGAATAATATGATTCAATTTTAATCCAGATTGGATTCTTGGATTATTTTTTTATACATATATAAAATGTTTAGAAGATTAAGATCAGGTGCGACATATTTATCACCAAAGCAATTAGTGATATTATTACTGCCAAAGATACAGCAAATGCATTACTTATATTAGCTAAAAAATATAATGTATCATATACACGAATTTGTGAAATATGGGAATTTGCTATCGCAATAAATAATTAATAAATTCATTATATGCATTAAAAACACTGGGCTTTAGTCACATTGTCTGGCTAAAAATTTGTATTAATTGAGCATAGACTTTTTTCATTCTTCCATAAGGTTATCGAGCCATGCAGTACTCAACTCACTCTTTAGTATGCCACGACGTAATAACTCTTCACCAACCAACCTCTCCCGATCTGTTAAAAATTCACGATATTTTCTAGGGTCTTCTTTTCTTTTTATTCCACCATGATAGAAACATATATCTCTTTCCAAATTCCCACGAAAACATCCCATGGCCTATCTATTTTTCTCAACCTCTGTAATGATTGAAAATTTCTTGGGATCCATTCCATGTTCAATGGCATATTGGTGTAAATCTGCTTCTGGCTGATAAAGGTGGGTTTCATTTGGTACATCTCCCTGAGCTTTCGGCAAACCTTGTATAGCAATTATAACTTTCTTTTGATCAACGTGAAAAGGACAATTAAGAAAATAATGATCATTTTTACCTAGACAGCTCCAATCGCCCCATATATCTAAACATGTATGAACTTTATTGCATATCGGACATTTAGCTTCTAAATCAGTATATTTAAATACATCCCGATGCCATGCATTCGATTTAGTATGTGTCAAGAAAGGAAATCGGTTCTGTACTGCTTCAATAATCATATCTTTCTCTTCCAGAAATTTAAAAATCTTAATAATACAAGGATGATTATCGGCATTTTTATTTGTTTAGATTCAGAAGTTTTAGACTTTATCCAGGGATCAAGCCCAGTTTTTTTCTTATATATTTTATATAACTTGGAATGAAGTTTATCAGATATAGTGGTTGGCAAATCAGTTAATTCGGAATATCAATCCAAATATTTGGGGATAATATTTTATCAGACTTGGTCTGTGTATCCATGTTGCCGTTTTATATGAATACAAAACAATTTAAATTCTCGCATCAGGTATTACAAGTAGGATAACAATTGGTGAAGCAGGCACAGCCAAAAAAAATATTAATTTTGTATTATTGTATACTGATATGTTATAAAGTGAGGACAAATAAATTTTATTTATGCAGTTATTTGAATTTCGCGCTGTTCACATTTAATATACACACCCCTCCCCTATATTACCGGAAATCAACAATCATTGATCAATAAAGACAAAATTTTATGTCATTCATTTCCATTTTTTGACGTAAGAACAAATGATGACTACATTCATAAAAACCGGTTTTTTTTGTAGATTTTTTTTTTTAAAAAAGATGCGCGGAAATGAACTGACTACCGAAAAAAGAGATCAAATAGTTGGTGCTTATCTCGCAGGT